>JAHREE010150527.1:0-19623 GCA_033628505.1 Tringa tobata
CCCCCCCCCCTTTCTGGTGCAGAGCATGATGTTTGGAAAGATGACAGGTAGGCTGATTAGCTTTGATGTCAGTCTAAGACCCCCCTGGAGATGCACTGAAGGTGGGACCTCAGCACCACGGTGCCCTTTGTCAGCCACCCTCCTTTTTGGCCAATGACATGGAGAAAAAAAGAGACCCTTTGGGAGTAAATAGGTAAAGGGAATATGCCAAAACAGGCTCAAAGGAGGAACAGAAAGTGCTGGGGCAACCAACCTGAAGTCTCAAGGCAGAACAGGTTCTGACTGTTGCTCAAGTACAAGAGTTCACCAAGACACGTCAATACACTGGGTTTGGAAACACTGAACACAGCAACATAGATAATGAAAGGTGACAGACCAGAAGGTAGGGCCAGACCAATTCCCTGCCCAAAGTGTCTTCAAGCATCTTCACCTTGAGCCCTTGCAAGCAAGCGTACAGTAGAGATCATAGAATTATTTAGGTTGGAAAAGACCTTTAAGATGATTGAGTCCAACCATAAACCTAACACAGCCAAGTCCACCACTAAACCAGGTTCCTAAACACCACGTTTACATGTCTTTTAAATACCTCCAGGGATAGTGACTCAACCACTTCCCTGGGCACAGCCTGTTCCAATGTTTGATAACCGTTTTGGTGAAGAAATTTTTGCTAATATCCAAGCTAAACCTTGGTTGGTGCAAGTTGAGGCCATTTCCTGTCATCCTATCACTTGTTACTTGGACTGCATGATGGGGCTACCCCCTCTTCCATTTAGATAAACCCGTTTTCTCAACCCATATCTTGCTGCTGCAGCTCAGACCCCACAGACCCAGGGTGAGCAGTCTCAGTGGTCCCAGGGTGAGCAGTCTCAGTGGTCCCAGGGTGGAACAGCTCACCGGACCACCCTGCCTGGAGACCAGGTCTGGGCAGCGTGGGAGCTGGGCTGATGGTGGGATGAGCACACGTAGCTGGCCCATCAACTCAAAACATCCTGGCCAGCAGATCAGCTCATAGAGACCGGGCACAGCCTGCTCTGTTTTGATTTGGACACCTCCCTGCTAACCGGAGGGTGAGGGACACGGCAAATGGGGCAGCCTCAACAGCAGGAAGGGATGCTGGCTATAAAACACAGCTCTGCAGTGACCCTTCAAGAGCAGCAACAGATTCCTCCCATCACTGCTGACATCCCAAAAGGCCATCGCTCTTGTCCTCTACCACTGCTACCATCTCCAATGTTTGATGGCTTCCCAGCTGAGGGCAGGTGACCCTTCATCTCCTTCCTTGCTGAGCGATTGTCTGCAGAACTGTGGACCATATCTCCCAGGGACTAAGTGCTTTAAATTTATAGAGGGGCCAGGAAATCCGTTCAGAGGTGGAGCAGAAGATGCTGTTTCCACTCTCAGTCCCATTTGCTTTTGCATTTGTGCGTATTCTACATGGATTTGAGAAAACAACTCTGCTCACACGTTACCTTTTTGTACAACGATTCTGTTTGTAAGCTATGGAATTAGCAAGATATTGTAGTGATGGAACCCTGTCAAAGGGGGTGACTCCTAGAAACGTTCTCCCACAGTTACATGCAACACTAGAGGGCATGAGCAAGACAACAGCTGCCCGCACCTACCACTGCTGGAAAGCTTGAGGGTAATAAAGGCCAACGAGCTTTTTCAAAGTCCATCAGTAAAAGAGAAAAAATGCAAATACTAGAGGTGTCTCCACCTGGCTGCTGAGTGCCATGGTGCCAAGCCTCAGTACACAGCACGGCCAACTGAGGAACAAGTTTCTGAAGGCAACTCCCAAGTACAGAACTAATTCCCCACCACTGCAGCAAGAACAATACATTTGTTTGCTTCGCTATTGTAACCTTATTAAGACATTTGCACTCTCATTTTGGAGCAAGTTTTGCTAACTTTGCACGGGAGGAAACGTGTCTCCCTGCCTAAGTCAAACATACACTGAGGACACATGATCCCCTTCAGGTGTTGTTGCAAATCTACACAAGAGGAGAGCTTGTACTCACAAGCTGCCCATCAACCCAGCCCAAATCAGGGTGGTCCTGCAGGTTAAAACATGCAATTATCCTATTATCAAGCTCAGTTTGGATACTGGGTACAACCAGGTCATCTCCAGTGGTGGGCACTGAGCTATTGCACAACAGTGTAGGGAAGGAAGAGTCAGGAAACTCACACTCCAGTCAAGACAAGTGATTTCTTGGTATCATTTCTTCCACCTCAGTTCCCTGATGACCTGGGGAAGAACTCCACCATCTTGTTCATCTGCTCTTTTACTAGGCAATCCACAAGTGGGGCAAATGTAGGAAAAATTCAGCCAACCACATCCTTCTCTTCAGCTTTAGGACAAGATAAGAGATTTGTCCTTTTTCAGGACAAGGTTATATGGGTGAGTGTTTCTCCTGCATTGCACTGCTCCCTCTCCTCCTCTCTCCTCATGGGCAAATGACCTCAGTTTTCTGGCAGAGACTCCCATGGGAAGGGTGTAGCAGGGCTGAGCACCCGGCACCTTTCCCATTTCTTCAGAAGCGGAAGGGTGGCCGCAGACCGGCAAAGAGCTTTGCTGGTCCAAGGACCTCTCTGTTCAGTGGCAGGGGAACCCGGGAGCACAGCGATGCTGAAATCCCAAAGAGTTTGCAACATCTCTCCTGTACAAACACAGCCCCAACACTCAAGACCTCTGTGAGGTCTCTGACCGTATCTATCCATCACTGACCTGTGATGCACACCATCACCCTGTCCCCTGATGCCACCCACACCATGCTTCCAGGCACTGGTGCCACTTCAAGGGACCCAGGACACACACACCAGGGACACAATGGGTGCTTACCCAAGGACAGGACTGTGGGGCACCACCAGCTACACACCCAGATACCATTATGACCAGTCCAGGGACCTCCTCATTTTGGAAAGCCAGACTCCTAGGCACACAAGGCTCCAGCAAGACCAAGCGCTGCCTACCTTCTCCAGGGCCACCTCCCACCAAGGAATTCAACATGCCATTGCTTTATGGCAGCACAACAGCCCATACAGAAGCAGGCAGAACTCCTGTCCCCCAGGCATGGTGACAACTGGAGACACTCACCCTGAATGAAGTGCTGCCTGCGCCTGGCACTGAGCCACCTCTTCTTCTGGGTAGGTACCAGCATAAGAAGGTCCTCGCTCCTCTGCCAGAAAGAGCTCGCTCTTCATTCAAATGTTTGGGGCAAATTACTGTTGCTCCTGCAGTAAAACCAAGGCCTTCTGCCCCTGTGCAGAGGTAGGAGGTTGGCTTGCCCCTGGGAACCTGCTCTCCACAGGGAGTTTAAGTGTCCTGGCACTGCACCAGAGATGAAGGCACAGGAGCATCTCACCATACGTTGATAAAATAAGCAACACTGTTATGCCCAGGTTTTATACTGGGAGCAGAGGACCAAGACGCTCATTCAGCAGATGCGTGTCAGAGCCAGGAACTGAATCCCTACCTTCAGCTGTGGTTCATCAGGCTCACTATTGCCAGCTGGAGCTGCTATCGCTCCCTTCAAACCTTGGGCTTTCCTTTTTTCTTGCTTGTAGGTCCAATTCAGACCAACGTACCTGCACCCCACCTTCTCAGCGCTGGACAAGCGTATCTAACAGCAGAGCCTCCTTCTCCTCTGCATGTATTCCCCTCTGAGCAGGCAGAAACCACAGGGTTAAGCTACGCTGTACTTCCATCTGACAACCAAAACCCAGCCTGCCATCAGATGCTACTCAGGTGGAACCAATTACACAGGGGAAAGGAAGGAGGAGGAGCCTCCATCCAAGGAGTTCTTAGTCTGCAGCTTTGAAAGCCAGATGCTTTTTTCTGTCCTTTCAGAGTTTCCAGGCCCAGTCTCCACTGCAAAGGCGTTGTGCAACCTGGGTGTTTTGCAACTGCTGCCTGACTTGGCCACGGAGTCAGGGCTCTGACGTTTACCCTGTCTCACCATGCCCAGAACAGCTTTGGCCTCCTGCCCACCTGCACTCCCAAGTCCACATTGAGTCTTCCTTTACTCCCAGCCCACTAAAACTTGGTTTAAAGTTGCAGGTCAAGCTCTGTGGGATGGGCTGAGGAAGCAGTTACGGTGATGAGGCAGATGGGAAGGAGCACATGAACGTCCATCGCTTCGGGAGAGTCCGTTCCCTCAGATCACTCTAGACCCAAACCATCACTTTTGATGCTGGTTCCACTCCTGGATCACCATCACTGGTGTAAATCCATAGCGACTCCTTCAGAGCACTCCAGACTTGCCTTGCAAAGGCTGGAGAACTCCAGCAACATGTCCTCAAACCTCGGCTGACACCAGCCAGCACCGTTAAGAGGGAGCTGGAGAGGAACCAAGCCTGAACCAAGTCTCGAAGTCTGGGTCTAGGTCAAATCAAAGACAAGGGCAGCACGAAGCAAACTGTCACGTGAGCTTCAGCCACCCATATTTAAACCGTACACTGTAATACTGCTACACTTAATTATGCCACACCACCAGATGAAAGTGCCTTGGGCAAGATCACCGCGTTACTCCTTCAGGAAAGACTTTGCCCCATTTTGGCATCAGGAACAAAGTACCTTTGCGGGGACGGGCTGGGGAATGCTGTGCCCTGCAGGGTGCTGCTGGATTAAGCCCCTGCCTGGATAAACACCTCCAAGTAGGAAGGAGACTTTAAAAATAATAACACTAAAACCTAAACAAACAGTAACAGTTTGAGGGCTTTGCTTTGGAATAAAAGATTAATGGAGGTATTGATTGACTCAAGGGGCTGGGACAAAGGCTGACAGCCGTGTTTATTTTTTAGCATCTGTCTGTGGACTTACTGTGTTTGTGTCTGAGCAAATATTGCGTTAAGGAAGCTCATGAACTAACACATCAAGCGTGGTCGGGTCGTTTCCAGCTCAGCCCACGAGGGATGCCGTGCCGGGGCTTACGGCAGGGGATGCCCCAGCAGAGTGGCAGGGACGGAGAAGGGACATGGTCCTCCAGCAAAAGACCAGAGTGAAGTGTAGGGCTGCTGGCAGACCCACAACTGCTCCTCTCCCAGCACTGCTAAATTCTGGAGAAGTGAGGAAAAAACCTCATCAGTGCAGCTGCCTGGGCACTGCTGCATATTTTGGCTGTTGTCTGGCTCTGGGGAGACCTTAGAGCCCCTTCCAGTCCCTAAAGGGGCTACAGGAAAGATGGGGACAGACTTTTTAGCAGGGGGTGGAGTGGTAGGACAAGGGGTAATGGTTTTAAACCAAAAAAAAAAGGGAAGATTCAGACTAGATATAAGGAAGAAATTTTTTATGCTGAGGGTGATGAGGCACTGGCCCAGGTTGCCCAGAGAGGTGGGAGATGCCCCATCCCTGGAAGCGTTGAAGCTCAGGTTGGATGAGGCTCTGAGCAACCTGATCTAGTTGAAGATGTCCCTGCTTTTCGCAGCGAAGGTTGGACTAGATGGGCTTTAAAAGTCCCTTCCAACCTAAACCATTCTGTGATTCTGTAAATCCTAAGCTGAGACCCTTCTGCTGAGTCCCCGTGTGGCAGAACCAGCAGTGCTGCCTGCAGGGGTGGACACTGGAGAGGCAGGGACTGGGGTGCTACAGCAATAAACCGCGTTTCATATCGTTGTCAATTTGAAACACCACCTAAAAAAAGCGCTTATTACAGGAGAAAGAAAAACCCAGAATCCTTAAGTGACCATTTTAAAGCTTTCAGCTATTTAATTGTGGCTTTCCACATGCTGATGGAGAAGACAGCGCCCTCACCGCAAGAAGCCTCTCCTTCCCGAAGTGCTCTCTGCATCCCTTACATCTAAGGAGATGGCAAGCATCTTGGAGAGAGACCTTCTGAATGCCCCAACGTGAAGGAGGACATCCAGCCTTCCAGCCTTGCAGGTGAGAAGGTGGCTGTCACCCAAGGTGACTGCAAGGCAGGTGTGACAGCCCTCCACAGAGGGAGTGGGCAGGTAGAGGAGCTCCTCAACCCCACTGAGAAGACGCTTTGTTCCTCCTCTCCCAAGGATGGCTCACAGGCATCAGTGGCTGCTTAAAAAGCAGTTCTAGCTGCACTGCATTTCCACCCAAAACCAGTGATAAACCTCCAGCCACAGTGCTCTGCAGCATCTCCAGATGTCCAAGGCTTGGACTGGGCTCTGCACCATTCACCGTTCCCATCAAAACCTGACAGGGCTTCCATGGGGGAAGAGCTACCAACTCTCCTGAAAAACACTGAGAACTTTGTGTCTAACCCCCCGCCCCGATCACCACCAGCTTCACACCTCTGTGCACCGGAGATAAAAGGTAATGTTTCCAGATACGCCCCGAAGATGGTGGATCCCAGCCCTACTTCCAAAACTGATGCCTGTGCTTCGGGGCTCCAATCCCATTCCCTCCCAGTAAGTCCCCAGGTCGCTTCTGGACTTGCCTCAAGCCCCCCAGCTCACTTTTGGACATGAAGCATCAGCTCCCCGCCTACTTTAGGAACTCTTGAAACGCGAACTGCAAATCTATGATGGAGCTACACGAAATAAAAGGGGTTCCCTTCAATAAAGCACATTTTTTTGCTCTTACAGCCTGGCTGGTTTTCCCTCCTCTCCAGCCATCAGGTCTTTAAAATCCCACAGGACTAGAGAAAAAAATGAAAAAAAAAAAAGGCAGGCAGGAAATAAAAAAAGCAGGTAGGGGAAAGAAAAAAAAAGGGGGAAAAAAAAGAGTTTTCTATGGCCCAGATGAACCCTAGCCCTTCTGCTAACCACGGCAAAGCAACGTTTTCTAGCGGGATGAGGGGGGGACCGTGCTGTGAAGGGTGGCCGTGGGTGGCCGTCCCCAGCGCTTCCCGTGGGTACTTACTGGTGCTTGTGCTAGTGCCGATGGTGTTGATGGTTGTGGGGACGGAGGAGGAGGAGTAGAGGGGCAGATGGCCGTTCTCGCAGGCCAGGTTTTTGTCCTGCCAGCTGGAAGCGCTGACGCTTATGCCCGAGTCTCGAGAGTTTTGCCATCCGTTGAGTTTGTCGTCGGAGTTTTGTCTGTGGTGATAGTAGTGCGTCTGCCCGTAGTCCACCGAATCCGACCGGCCTCTGCCCTGGCTCCCGAAGCCGCCCGACGTGCGGTCCTCCAGGTGGTTGAGCCACATGGCCAGGGCGCTCCTGTCCTCCAAGGAGGTGGCAGGGTGTATCAAGGCGTAGGACAGCAGCTGCCTGCTCTCCTCGATGTGTTGGTTATGCTCGATCGAGTGGGCCAGGATTTTCGGCAAGAGTTTCATGTATTCGACTTTTGCCTCGATGTTTCCGGGCTTCAGTAAAGGCAGGTGGGTTAGCAATAGGGAAATCACTTTATCCTTGGATTCCTGTTGCCATTGGTTAATGATTCCTGTGGAAGGAATAGGGGGAAATAAAAAAAAAAAAGAAAAAAAAGAATTGAGAAATGGGCAAACAGAGCTAATAAAGAAATAAACAGAGCCTGGGAGGGTAAATAGGACATGCCAGAGGAGTGCCTGCACGTGTGAGCATCTCCAGGAACGCCGCTCTCTGAAAACCCCAGTCACAGCCGGGTGTGCCGAACTGGACACCGAGAGTTACCAGAGACCCCCGATAATCACTCAAAAGACCAAACTACACCCACCTCCACGGCCACGTATCTCCACTGCTGTTGTCCTAACGTCAGTCAAAGTCACGGTTTGGCCCAAATTTTCCCTATCGTGGCAGATTACACAAAATACTACACGGAAGCCCTTCGCGGGTAAACCCAACCCTTTAAAAGCACTGGCTGGAAAATTCAAGAGGTCGAGATTCAAATGAAGTAACACAGGCAAGAGCCACGGAGGGCCAAGGGAAGAAGCATCCCAGCAGGAGGAGAGTCAACCAAACCAGGGTGTTGTCCATCCACCGGCCCGGCGCGATAACCTGCCCCAAAGGGATGGAGGGAAGGGCTCAGCCAAAGCAGCCACAGAGCTATTGCTCCTCTGTTAGCTCACGGCAGATAGAAGAGCTTTTAGAAGACCAGGAAAAAGGCAAACACAGGGTTTAGCTTTAAAAATATGCAAAAGGAAAAGGCAGGGAATTAGGGACCGGTCACTTAACTCCAACCCCTGGAAAAGCGATGGAACAAATAATGAAACAACCTATTTGGAAGCACTTAGAAGATAACAAGATGATAAGTGACTGCCGACACCGATTTGTCAAGAACAATTTAATTTCCTTCTGCGACAGAGTAACTGGCCTGTGAATAGCTGGAGCAGCAGTCGGAGCCCGTAGATCTTGATACTCATTAGGTGGTGCCGCAGACGGCTTCCTCAGCAGCACCACCACCAGAGAAACACGCTCGGGCGAAACTACTCTCATGTGGGCACACAACTCATCAGAGAACCATATGGAGGGAGTCGTTACCGGTGATTCATCGCCAAACTGGGAGGATGGGCTGAGCAAGGAGGACTTGTCCCGGCCGTGACACTGCCCAGCACGTCATGGGCGATAGAGGTGATGTGATCAACCTACTCAATGCACAGGTTATCACGAGAGGAGAAGTGAAAATGCTCCAGAAAACTGGATTAGAAGTCAACCTGGTCTAGTGGGAGGTGTCCCTGCCCGGGGTAGGGGGGTTGGAACTGGATGATCTTTAAGATCCCTTCCAACTCTAACCACTCTATGATTCAAACATTGCTGAGACCTGGAGAAGAGCCAGAAAAGCACAGCTGCATTAAGGAGGGGTAAACATCTGGATGCAGGTGGGAACAAACCGCTGTGCAGCACCAGGAGGGGAAGAGCCTGGGGTCGGGAAGCATCACACATCAAATATCACTCAAAAAAACCTGCAGCAGCCAGCCTGTCATCTGCCTGAGAGGTGGAAGATGGACGTGCATAAGCTGTTCTCCGTGTCTCCCAGGGGTTGCAGTAATAGGTTTGAATTGCAGCAGAGGCGAATGAGGTCAGACATGAAGAAACTACGTCCTACAGGCAGGGACAGCGATGCGCAGGGAGAGATTGCCTACAGACATTGTAAAATCTCCGTCACCAGAGATTCTTCTGAACAGCTCATACAAACACCAGTCAAGGATAACTCAGGATCTATCTAGACAACCTGACTGACGCTTCCCAGCCCATCAGTTTCTCCTCCAGCGTTTACCAAACCCCTCTATGAAGCCTTCAAACTTTCAGTCCCTGCAGCAGGTTGTGCCCAAGGGTGCCACAGCTGAAAAACGAAGTAAAAAAGTACTTTCTTCTCTTTGCTTTCAACCCGCTGCCCGAGATTTCACCAACTGAAATGCCCTGAGTTCTCATGTTATTAAAAAACCCCAAAACTTCCTGTTCTCCCTCTCTGTCTGCGGTTTCCTATCCATACCAGAGAGGAAGCTGCTCTAAGTCATTGATTATCCCTACATCCTTCACGTATTTTTGAGCTAGGGTAACCAAACCCACACCAGTGAAATGAAGATCTGAACGTCCATCCGGAGGATCACCCACCAGGTTTGGCCTCGGAAGACCCACGCTGCCGTCCAGCCTCTAACCCAACCCTTCCACCACCCAGTGACCCAGAAGGTGGCTCTTACAGTAGTGCTTCTTCCCAATTCGGGCCAAACCCTCCACGTCGGTTCCTTGACACAACCGTGGTGGTGAGCAGCACACACCCCTCCAGCTTCACCTTCCCAGTTTGAAAACGTGCAACCGTTTTAATAGGAAGCCACTAGATGGCTTGCTGGAAACGCTGACGGCTCTCGCTGGAACCTTCTGCAGCTGTATTTACTTCTCCACAGACTCATCCCTCCTCCAGAGCTGCTTCCTGACCCGACCGCCGCTCCGAGAGGCACAAGGGACACGGTGTGGGACGGCTTTGGTAGAGAAGGAACCACTTCATCTGCAGCAGAAGGGAGTTCCAGCACTCTGGGTGTCCTCCCGTTCCCGCAGAGATGCTGTGAGGTTGTTTGGGTGCTAAAGAACGGGATTTGGAAACGCAGTGCTCAACCGAAGTGAAGTGGTAAGAAACACACAAGTGTAGCAGAAGGCAAGGCCTGCTCCACAGCAGGTACGTGATATACACCTTCTGATGCAGCACACACCAACTTTTATCTTGGGCCAGAATTCACCATCCTGAGGCCTTCCAGCTCACCAGCGTTTTCTGCCAAAAGCACAGCGGGACTGAAGCCCCTCTTTGGGGATTCCAAACGCAACACCCCAAGCCAGGCTCTGCCCACTGAGTGTAGGGGCACCTCTCCCTGGCACCCAGTGAAGCCTGAGCGTTTGCCCACCAGAGCATCTCCCCATTTTCCATAGGCAGACGTCATTCTGCCGCAGGCAGAGCTTTCTGTCATGCTTCATCTGATTTATCTGTCCCCTCTCTCCCCTGCTTCTTGGCCGGCTGTCTGAAAGGTAAAAACCCCTCTTATTTTCTTCCCTCCTCCCGCAGAGGGATTTCACCCCTTCCCTCATCACCCCTGTGTTTTGTCATCACCATTGGGGCTATTCGGCCGTGCTTCTGACCCACCACAGCCAAATCCCAGCCCAGCACCACCCTGTGGGGAGAGGGATTTTGGAGCAGCTCAGATAAACTGAGAAATCCAAAGAATAATTTTAAAAGAAGTGCCTGTAATGCACTGCTAAAAGAAGTGGGTGCCACTTGCACATAGGAATTACGTAGCAAAATACACACAGAAAAAGCAGAGCCTGGTGCAAACTGGGTGCAGGGGAGGAGGATGAGGATGGGGGAGGCAGGTGGCCGTGGCTGGGCTCTTCTTCCTCACATGGTGGGATCCCGAGCGTGAAGGTCGCCGCTGGAGAAACGCAGGATGGTGGCACAGCTGCTTCTTGGGAAACTTGCCTCAGACCTCCAAGAGATTTGGGGGGTTGAAATCACAACCCCCAAAGAGACGGAGCATTGATCTGAATGGAGCATCGATGCCCTTCCCTGCCCCAGCCTGGGCAGGAGCTGCTTTCCTTCTCAGCCAGCAGCAGGATGTGCACAATTAAACAGAAATGGAAAATAATTAGATCCGAAAGAGGTTTGGCTCTTTCTGAGATGGGGCAGAAGGTCAGGCTTAATCCTATCTGCCAGAAAGCAGAGGGATCTGGAGAGGGCGGCGTGGGAGGAGGAGAACAGAGCTGCCTCTGGGCAGGGGCAGAGGGACCAGTGACCCCCCCCAGAAGCCCCTTTCCACCCTCTCCTGCGGTGGTGTACGGGGTCACAGCCACTAATGACATTACAGCCTCGTTAGTTCCCCTGGGTGCTGCTTCAAGGGTGCCCGATGCTCTCCATCACAAGGCTTTCCCTGCTCTAAGGGACGGCAAGACTATGCAGCAGGCAAAGCTAAGCACGGAGAAAGTTACAAAGTTAGGAACTCCACCTCGCTGCTCCAAAACTCCCCAAATTCCCCGTCCTGCCCCTTGCTGTCAATGCACCAACATCTCCTTCTGGAGATGAGATGAAATAACAACTGAGCATGAGCACTCTAAGGAGCCAGCTCCCGCCCCAGCCCCGTGACCCCCGTACTGGGAAGGGATGGGATCTGCCAGTGCCCTCAAAGCAGAAAATCCCAATTTTCCTTATGGGACTCCTCTTCTTGGGTGAGAAGCTGAACGAGGGTGGGATGTGAAACTACATAGACTGAACATTAGGAAAGAATTCTTCACAGAAAAAGTGGTCGGGCATTGGAATAGGCTGCCCAGGGAGGTGGTTGAGTCACCATCCCTGGATGTGTTTAAGAGACGATTAGATGTGGTGCTGAGGGATATGGTGTAGGGGAGGACTTTGTAGAGTAGGGTAGATGGTTGGACTCGATGATCCCAAGGGTCTCTTCCAACCTAGACGATTCTATGATTCTATGATTCTACTTTCTAACATAGGATCATTCAACCAGTACGATTTTGCTGTAGACAGCAGAGCTGGTGGATGTGCTGGATGGTGGATGGTGGTGGAGTCCCTGCCTATCAATACGGCACCAAATACAGCCGGGTCCTGCTTCCAAGGCTGAAACCTGGGCTATGAATAGGTCCAATGTGGTCCCTGAAACCAGGGCTTTCTGGCTTGAGAAAGAGGTGATGTTTGTCAATTTAATAAGTGCCCACCAGATTTCTCTGTCGCCAGTCTGCTTAATCACTTCTGCATCCCTGCAAACTCTTAATTGCCTTCATGCCCAGTGGAGATGGACCCACCTCTAGCGCTGCACTGCATGAAGGACCTTCTTGCTTTAACTTTGAACCTGCCTCTTGATAGATTGGGTTGTCTCTCTTGGGTTATCTCAACCACCAGCGAGGCACATGGAGCTCCTGAAGCTGTTAATGACGGGCTGGGAACAGTCACAGTTGTCCGAAGGTAAAGCCAGTCTGGATGGACAAAGGCAGGGATACACCCAGTCCCTGTGGACACTTGCAGAAACTCATGCAGGCGGCATGCTGGTACCTGCATTTAGAGACCTTGAAGGACCTAACTGCTTGGGTTTTTCTTTTATTTTTGATTTTTTTGCAAATAGAACTCTGGTCTCCACCTTGAAAACACGGGCCCTGCCCGGAGGGATGGCCCAGGGCAGCCTGAACAGGCACATGAATGCGTGTGTCTCACCAGGTGAGATGCCTCCAAGGAATCACGGCAAAGCGTGGTACCTCTTAAGAGTTTAAAACAAACCCCAAAACAACCAACCCCAACCAAGATAAACTTTTCATTTTGAAAGGAGAAATTGGATTATCCTCCTCTTGTCATGTACGACTTATCACATTTCACAAATGAGGATGACAAATATGTTGACTGGGGCTTTGATGAAGTGGGGAAGATGAATGAGGTGTGATTTATGAGCTAAACAACAGCTTATCATGAGCAAACAGGACAACAATCAGAGACTGGAAGTGCTTTAAAAACCGCCCGAGGATTTTCCGAGTGACAAAGAGTACGTTCAAATAGTAGGCTTGGTGTCATCACTCCTCAGTGGTAAGTCAGTGCATTTAAGGGTGCCAGTTGTCAGTAAATTCCTCTTAAACTACTGTTTTATTATACCCTCGTTTTCAGTTTAACAACATTTTCCATAAAAAGTTCTCAGAAGTCCACTCAAATAATCTGTCCAAGCCAGAAATGACTAAGAGTTAGACGCACACATCTGAAGGGCACCTACCAAACAGAGCACCTTCACAGCAGGGCTGAATGGACTGGCACTCTCAGATGTCCACGGGGAGAAAAAACAAGAGTTTGTACCAAAAATTTAGGCTGGGATTCCTCATCTTTCAAAGTGACATGATGCAGCCTTATGGATTAGATGGAAGAACCGAGTGCTCCTGGCCAGCAACCAAGTCCTCCTAAGGATGGACCAACCCCAACCCTACATCTACTGGCTATTTGTTCCAATTTCTTCCAAACACGTCAGTTTGTCTTCATTTCCAGTTGAAAGTATTTGGTTTAAGCTTGAATTTATGTGGCTTCTGGATAAATTCTGGTCCGAATTAAAGAGCTCCCTGATGTCCTGTGTTATCTCAAGTGAAGGTACTTGGGACTCTGCACTCAACTCACCTTCTACTCTTGTTTCTGGTAAGTTTAGAAGCTAAATGTCCTGTCTCTAAGAGGTTGTGGCTCTATGCTCACTAATCCTGAGCCCACGGTAACACTTCTGCTGGCCCTATGGTTTCCAGTATCCATGTGAGTCGGGTCGTATTTGGCTTGGTGAAAAGCATGGGTGGGGTGGAGAGACCATACCCCACCTCACACAGGGTGGTTTGCAGCAAAGTTAAAGCAGAGGAGCAAAAAATGAAGAGATTTCAACCTCAAGTCCGAATTTGCACTGAGCTTGTTGACCAAGGGCAGGTTGCTACCAGTCCCAGCCTTCCTGCCACTGGGTTTACTGGTCTGTGAGATGGTCCAGCTCCCCCACCACCCGTCACACAAACCTCCTCTCCGATGCTGCGGACGCGAACCTCTACCCTGGCTCCACTGAAGGCGAACCGCAGTGTGTTTCCAGATGAAGGGATTTCAATTATTATTTGCAGTAATTAGCACCTGCAGGCCGAGCCACTCACAACACTTTGTTTGGGCCAATTTACATCAGTCTCTTCCTACATCAGCCTCGCTCAAAAGACCAACATTAGAGAAAACAAAGCGAGAACCTTGTTGGAAACCCTCTCTGTACCCCATCCAGGGCACATCAATGCCCTCGCTGCTAAACCTGGCAGCCTTCTCCCTCCACGAGGGGCCCGGATAATGGGAATTTCAGCGGGCGCCTTTTTGTTACTGCAACCGACGCTAATTAACAGAAAGAAATCTCGACGGCGAAGGCTTATTGCACACCTGCCGACGGCGCAGGACGGGGATGCAAGCGGGTGAACCTGAATCCTGCTCCTCGCCTCACCCAAATGGATGCCAAACCGCGGCTGACGCAGCTGAGGAGACGCCGCCGGCGATGTCCCCCGAGCACGTCTACGGCCCGGGAGGCTGCAGCATGGTGTGTGAACCTCGTCAGCCTCCCCCCTGCCACCTTCTAACGGGCTTGAATTTATGCCTGCGCTAGAGCTGACCTCAGCGTGGAGAGGGAGGACCTAATCCTATACGTCTGGAGGCAACGGGAGCCGCGCCAAACGGCATCAAGGGCCTGCTGGATCCGGCACCCGGGGCCTCCTGGCACCTCCCGCCATCTCCCCGCTGCAGCGGCCGGGAGAGGCCAGCTCTGCATCCCGGGGACCCCTTCCTCCCAGGTCCCTGAAACCGTTCGTCCCGGCGGATAAGGCAGGATTTCACAGAGGAAAAAAAATCCAAGAAAACCTCTCGTCCGGCTTTTTGCTTTCGCTCCCTCCCGTGCGGCTCAGCCCGGACCTGTGGAGAAATTTGGGGGGGTAGTGGCCAAGCTCTTTCCTTGTAACAAGCCTTGGCTAGAGCAGGGAAAAGCCAGTCTGCAAACCAGCCTGGGACACCAGGAGGGCTTGGGGACTGCTATTCGTGGCAAGTGGGGCTCTGTGCTTTCCCCCCCAGAGCAACCACCCCAACAGACATGAACCTCTGGGTCCGAGGTGGCTGCAGGGCTACCCCAGCATCTTCGGTCTATTATAAAGGGATATAAAAAGGCAATCACTCAATTCCCTCTTTCCCTCGTCGGCTTCTGCGCAGATTAAAGTGCAGATGACCTCTTTGAAGGACAGAAGGACCTTTTGTTCACCAACACCCATAGGGAGGGGACAGACAGACAGCAACCTGAGCCTCGGATCATGCCAGGCACGTGCACAGCCCTCCCTTCCCCATGTACCCACACCCCACCTTGCACCCCAGCTCCCCGAGGGTGCCAAGGAGCTCGATGGAAAATTTGCCGGTGAGGGGCTGCAACCTATCGCTTCACATGGCGCTGGCTCTCCTCCGTGTTTCCAGCAGCTACATCGCATTCTAAGAGGCTAAAAATACATTAAGCACTTTCCTGATTTTTCTTTTCCACCCGAGCGGCTGCTGCAGAGAAGGTCCGAGCAGGAGGGGAGGTGAACAGAGCAAGGTGGGTGATGGGAAGGGATGCCATCCCTGCTCCAGACAACACTGCTTCCTTGGAAAAACAAGGGCGAGAGCCATAGAGCCTTCAAAAGCCAAGCACTTCTGGTTATGCTGCAGGATTCAGCACTTGACAGGAGCACAGAGGACCTCAGGAAGGAGCACCTATCTCCGTTTTTAAGTACGGAGATTAAGAAGCTCCGTGTAAATTAATGACGCAATATCCCTTTGACTTGTTAAATGTAACGGTGCAAATTTCACCACTGCCACCAGGGCTGTCCCCAGCCTGAGCATCCCCACCTTGGACTGCCTTGCTTGATCTCACAGCAGGGACAGCGTTAGCAAGAATTGGGAATCTGGGCACTGAAGCTAGCCTCACAGACAACCCTCCATTCAGACCTTCTCGTCCCACCGCCCCAAACAGGCTGATGAAACCACCCCAGCAGACCCAGCAGGAGGACAGGGGGCTCAGCGCTCTCCATCCAACCTGTAAACTCAGAAGGGAGCAGAACGCCCAATATTTTGGTCAGAAGCAGAACAAACCGGGAGATCCCTCAACAAAACACCCCTTAATTCACGCCGAGAGCCACAAGGACAGACGAGCTCTGCTCTGCCGTGCTGCAGAGTGAAGAGAAAGAAAGAAGAGGTTCACATTTTTGCCACTCTTTCCCCCCTCTACCTCGCCAGCCTGCCAGAGCTCCAGTTATTAGGAGGCTGTTTGTACAAACCCAGAAGCAATATATTTTTAGCACCGGAGAATCGCATGGCACGATCATTAAGCGTGCCTCTGCAGACAGCAACAAGAGCAGGGATTTTTTTTTTCCTCCTCTAAATTGGCTGCAGCCACTACGGTTTTTCAGCCCAAAGCAGACTTTCAGGAAATCCAGAAGGAGCGGGAGTCTTTTTCCATGACACACTTAATACCAAGCTGAAGTACACTCCATTTTCATGCCGTGCATCCGACGGGAGGTTTTATGGGTTTGTTTTCTAGGCTGTATCTGTTGCACCCTTCTGCTACGGAGCGTAATACCGTGCATTATCACAACACTCCCTAGCAACGTGACTTTTTAATTTAGTGCAGAGCTTTGCGACGTTGAGAGCATCTCACTGACTCAGAGCAGAGACGACACGCTGGGAAACCTTATGGAAAGCCCCACAGGTGCCAAGGGAACCTACACCACGCGTACGACGGGGTTTGAGCTCCTCAATGCGCCGTGGCTGCCACTGGTGTGAAGAACATCTTGGGAAAGATGAATTCCCTTCCATCTCCATGGAGTGATCATAGAACCATAGAATGGTTTGGGTTGGAAGGGATCTTAAAGATCATCCAGTTCCAACCCCCCTGCCCTGGGCAGGGACACCTCCCACCAGAGCAGGTTGCTCAAAGCCCCATCCAGCCTGGTCTTGTAGTGATGACTACATTGATGACAGTGGTGCCAACGGGTACGAAACAAGAGTGAAAATCCCAGAAGTTCTCTCCGAGTGGTCAGTGCTTGGACACAAAAACGTGGGAAATGGTTCATTGTCAGATTTAAGAGCTCAGAGCCAGATGGAGCATCAGCAAGGATGAGGTACCACCTCCCCGCTTCTCACCCAAAGGACAGAAGGAGGACAGACGCTTGGTGGACAAACCAACCAACCTCCTACAGAAGCTGTCCTGAAGAGCAAAGCCAGCCTGACACCAGACAAGGACTCACAGAGCCAGTTTCTCTTTACTCACTGGAGCACACAAGCTCTTGGGCATCAGGGGCATCATGCTCCCAAACCTCAGAGATGGAAGACGATCTTTTGAAAGTGCAGGAAAATAGTGCCTGACAACAGAGAGCGTGCAAAACTGCAGAAGCACCATCAACAGGGTGGACACCATGAGGTGGGCTGTTTCTCCACCTCTACCCACTGGTGCAGGAGAGCACCAGAAGGCAGGAGCACCATCCATACAAGTGGAAGAAGCTATCACAGCAGAAATGACACCAAAATGCTATCCTTTTTGGACAGCTGAGCAGAGGGGAATCCATCAACCCTCGTGCATGCAACGAGGAGACAGAAATATCAGAGCAGCCGTGCCAGGTCCGATGGACAAAGATATCCCAACGAGGTCCTGGGTCAAGTGGTTTTTGTTGGCTGCCATGCAAAGTTAGCTGAGCTTAGCCGGCCTGCAGAGGCAGCCTGCCCCACAGCAACGGGACGGGTCAGCCAGGATTAAAAGGTCTAATTAAACAGGGGGCTGCAGATAGCTTCCAGAAGTCCCATCACTTCTTGGAGCCCGTGAGCTCAGCAACAGCAAAACGCTGCTGGTTTTGCTGCTGCTGGGACACGGGCGTCCAGGTGGGAAAGGAGTTCACTGCCTGCTTTCACTCATCCTGGGGTTATATTGCTCCTATGCTGCCTTGCGCCCTCAAATCCAGATATTCAGTGGAATTTCCTAGGACGCAGGAAGCCAAAGAAATAAAATATGCAACTTCTGTATCTCTTCTTTGAGCCTAATCCATAAAAAAGCCCAAATCTTCCTTGCTTTCAGCCAGGAGACAACAGGCACAACCACAGGCAGGGAGGAAATACTCCTCTGACTTCTTAATTTCAATTGCAAAAAGCCTTTTAGCAAAAGCCCAATTGAAATGCAGATAAGTTTCTTCAAAGGCTCAAAAAGAAATAAAACTATCTGAACGTCATAACTATGTTGCCTAACATGGGTAAAGGATTTAGAAGGGGGGGAAAATAATACTAAAAATAAGTTATGAAGGGTATGTAAGGTATTGATATACAGCACATGGTTTAAACTGTTAATCATTGAACAGATTCCAGTATAAAAATAAAGAGACTGAAGCTGCACATAATGGAGGAGTTGCTCTATTTATAAACTTCTCTGTGCAAAGGGCAGGCGAGGGCCGGGACAAGCAGGCGGCGGAGGCAGAGGGCCACTGCTACAGAGCCTATATTTTGAGGGAAAATAAACAGATTTTTTAAAAAAAATAAAAATAAATTTTATTTTTTTTTAAGCATCGTCAAAACAACCAACCGGAGTTGTCCAAGAGCCCGTGTGCCCCAAGCCATGTGAGCAGCATTTGCAGCTCCTGCATGTGACAGCTCTCCCAATTTAGCCAGTAACTGACTCCCTCTGACCTGTAATAACACCGCTCCCAAATTAGAGCCCTCAATTTGACTTGGCTCCGCTCCTTCCCTCCCAGCGACATAAAGCATCCTTCCCCCCCTCTCCCCCCACCTCAATCCCAGCTCCCCGAACATTCATAATCCCGTCCTTTCCCGCTGCCAACTCAAATGCATATTTAGCCTTTTCCTATATTTTTTTTTTGGGGAGGGATTGGGGGTGTGTGGAGGGGGAAAGCTGTGGAGGGATTGAGGGGGCGGAGGAAAAAGCCCGGTGGAAAAACACCAAGAGACCAAAAAACAACAACAAAATCAGGCAAAAAATTCCGAGTTGGTGACATTCAGCTGGAAAAGCTCAATGACTCACATGCAAATAGAATCTGCCCAAATTCGCTGCCGCATGACGCAGGCCACTGGCTTCGGCATAAAAAGGGCCAGGATGAAATCATCCGCAATTAAAACCGGAGCTTGGAAGGCTTTGCGGAAAGCAGCCGCATCAGCGCGGTTCCCCTCCGCTTCATGGGAAACACAAAGGAAGGAAGTTCAGCGGAGTGAGAACATCCCCCTTTTCCCCCTCCTTTCCACCCGACACGACACCTCGTGCCATCAGTCATCCCCAACCCTCGGCGCGGCTCCTCCGGCATCACACGGCGGCGGCGCTGGGCTCCGGCAAGCGGCTCGCTAGCGGGCGGCTGCCAGCTTTTAATGGGCTTTCCTGGAATACTAGGCTCAAAAGTTAAAATAAAAATAAAGGCGGCTACGTAGGAAGGCAAACTCCCCGGCGTCCCCCCCCTCCTCGCCCCCCAGGCAGCCACTTCTTCCAGAGATTTCTGCCCTGCCCTTTGCGGAACGGTATGATATATTGTATAATTAACATTTACAAAACCGGGACCAAATCCAGCCCCTCCCCGAATCCCCCACAGAGCCAAGGAAGGGGAGAGGGATTGAAATCTTAGCTCTCAGGTTTTTCTCTTGTGTTTTAAACCTTAGCAGTTTTCAAACACCATCTGAAGCCACACCATAGAAATGCACTTGCAGTTGAGGCAGGAATGGGGTGCAAGGGGATCCCGGGAAATGGGGTACAAGGGGATCCCAGGAAATGA
>JAHREE010150528.1:0-16389 GCA_033628505.1 Tringa tobata
CTCCCTGAAAGGAGGGTGTAGCCGGGGGGGTTGGTCTCTTCTCCCAATGGGACAAGAGGAAACAGCCTCAAGTTGCTCCAGGGGAGGTTTAGGATGGATTTTGGGGAAAAATTTCTTCACAGAAAGGGTGGTGAAGCCTTGGAAGAGGCTGCCCAGGGCAGTTCTGGGGTCACCATCCCTGGAGGGATTTAAAAGCCGGGCAGACGTGGTGCTGAGGGACACGGGTCAGCGGTGGGTCTGTCAGTGGTGGGTTGATGGTTGGACTGGACGATCTGAAAGGTCCCTCCCAACCTGGACAATTCTATGATTCTGTCCTTCCCAGAACCCATGGGTTCCTGGCCGTGGCAGTGTCGTTACGGAGAAGGCAGGTACTGAGGGAATTCCTCCTCCTTCCCTTCGGCAGCGACAAATCCTGCTGATGGGAAACAATCCCCAGCGTGGCCTGAGTTGTCACCCCTGCTCAGAGACCCGGGTGAACAGTCTGGGTTTGGGAAACACAATCTGTATCTATAAACCAGACATTTCATAGGAAATAAAAACCAGGGATTCCCTATTGACAGGAATTTTGGGGGCACCTCCAGCAGAGCAGTTGGGGGTTTCTCTACGAGCCGTTTGACTCCGTAAATCCCGACTGAGAGACACGGGGGACGGGGAAAAACCATCCCCGTTGCTGAAACGATCCCCTCCAGCTCCAGGGACAGAGATGGAGGGAATCAGTGAAGCTGGGGTGGTCGGTGCCCACAGCACCTCTCGGAGCCCACAGCAAACCAGTAGGGAAAGCTCCGTTGACAGGGAAAAGACCCAGCCAATGCTCTGCAGGCTGGTGGGTGGCAGGGACCCTGCTGGAGCGTCCTCCTAGAGCTGGGTTCTAATCACAGGCACGGGAATTGCGCTGCTACGGAAGGCAGTCGCTCCAGATTTCAAGGGGAGCAACGAGACCCCAGTCAGAGTGAATCCCCGGGCGCTGCACCGGCTCCTCCTTCGTATCAAAGAGCTTGAGGTGAATTACAAGCAGGAAAAACTCAACGCATCTACTTTCCCGCACTCAAGATTGGTAAAAGGCACGTTAAACCTTCCCCTGGGTAACACGTCCCTCAGCTCTGTCCCTCTGACACTGACCTCAGACCATTTCCACACCTTCCCGTGTTTCACGGCGCGACGGAGATCCCTCGGGCGCCGCCAAATTCCTGCTCGTGTCAGCGCTTTTCCATCCAGAGTCAAAAAATGGAGTTTATTACCTTTTCGTGTTGTGGATGGTGGTGCCCCCCAGGACGATGCGCACCCCGGGGTTGGTGCGGTTGAGGTTATAGACCGTCAGCGCCTCCTCGTAAGTCGCCCCTCCGATGATGAAGATGATGATGTCTTGGGGCCTGCAGCAAAGAGGCAAAATTGAGAAGGGATCAGACAAAACCAGGAGGATAAATTCTGTTCCACACACACCGGGTGGGGGGTGTGTGTTGATTTCTCTCCCCAGACCACGTTTCTGTGATGGGCTTGTCAAGGTTGACATCGTGGAGCCTGTTAAATCACCTGTTAAATTGCTTTTAAAACATTCTCTCTCCTAAACATTTTCACAAGGTGCTAAGGATGAAAAGCCACACACGCACACACACACACACACACACACACGCCGCCTCCACCGCGACACACACGCGTGCCCATGTTTAATGCATGATGGAGACGCCGCCGCTGGTAAATTCCAATCAATTCAGGAGCCAAACGAGGACAGACTCCGTGTTTTGGGTTAATTCCTGCTGGGAAACCAACCCCTGGAGCCCTCGGCACCCGGCGCTGCCCAGAGGAACAACACACACGTCGCAAGGATGAACTAAACAGAGAATAGCCAAACAGACAGAGAATTCCAGAAAGACGGATAATCCCAACGTGGGAGAGCTGATTTCTACACCAGGCTGCAAAATAAACTGGGAACCCCTCCGGGATGCTGGGTCACGGGGAAGAAAACCTCCAGCTTGGACATTACACCCTGGGCTGCCCTTATTCCCCGTGCACTGTGCTAAGGATCAGGAATACAGCATAAAACATGCTTCTTTTTGCTTTTCTCTCGCTGCTGCCTTTCCTCTGGGATTGAGCCCCACGAGGGGGAGTGGGGGCAGAACCACAGCCCCTTCCCATTTGCTCAAAACACCCAGGATTTACCCCGGGGGTCTCACACGGAGCAGGAACCAGTGAAGTCAGGCAGGGACAGGCAGAACAAAGGGATCCTGGTGTTCTCAGAAATTACTGATGGTATCAAGGGCAAATAATAAGCCATTTTGGGCTAGGAAGAAACCCCAAGATTGTTAGAGGATTAGGGGGAAAGCAATCTCCAGCCCCGCTCGCTCCAGCTGCCGGCCCCAATTTGCAGATGCCGCTCCGTTATCTCCTGGGGTTAACGATCAATTTAACAGCTAAACGCTCCGACCCTTCAGACAGCAGGGAAAAAAAACCAAAACCAACTTCCCTGAACAAACAAGGACACAGCCAGGGGTCTGCCTTCAAAAAAAAAATATCCCCAAAACACAAGCCAAGATAATATCTGATGTAGCAACAGCGCTGCTTCCCCCGACCTTTGGGGTGGTGTGTGTGAGCCGGGATGAAGCAGCATAAAGCCAAGTGGTTCCACATCACACGCTGCAGGCTCCTGCTTCCAAAAAAGGAGACTTTTTTTATATTCTCTGCCTCAGGAGATCCCTCACCCATCCCTCTGGATGTGTGTCAGCTCCAGACGTTCCTCAAGAGCTCCAAATTCTTCCTCTCCTCAAGCAGGAACTTTCCCCTCGACAAAATAAGGGGAAGAAGGATCACACCCGGCCACAGAATCCTCCAAATTAGATACTGGTGAGTTCTCACCTTACACATTTAGAACCTTGATGGGTTTTACAGACGAGATTTCCAAGATTTTTCATCTTTCCAAGGCTTTTCAATAAACAGGTGAATAATTGTGGTTATTTGAGAGAGACACAGAAGGAGGTGAGAACCAGCAGGATTCCCCCAGAGCTGCCTCATGGTCCGACGCCAGTCATTGGGAGCAGCGGAGTAATGTTTAATACAGAAAGAAATAGTTAAAAAGAAGCCTTTGGAATTCTTTGCTGTGTCCCTTTGATCAAAAAAAAAACCCAACAAAGGCTTTTGCCCTGACCCTCTGCTGAGCCGCTGCCCGTCGGGGTTACACCATCCTCCCAGAGCAGAGCTTGCCTCGGGCTGGGATTTATTATACTGAGTTTTGAGAAATTCTGAAATTCAAATTCCTCGTTCGATTGGGGGAAACCACCAAGTGGCCTTTTTTCTTCCCAAACCTGGTAACTAAACCCTGGTTTTAGACAAGGCCCCATTTTTCTTCATAATTCAGTGCTGTGGCCCCAATTTGATGCAGACAGAGAAGTACTGAGGTCGTCACTGCTCAGCCTCGGTCCCCAACTCTCCCTCTCCCCAGCTCTCCCTGCTGGTTGGTGATGGATTACTTCGTGGTTGATGAACCACCACGGAGCACCCAAAGGAAGCAAAGGAACAGCAGGGTCTTCTCAAAGGAGACCACCACCAGAAGGAATAAAATAAACCCAACCACTAGAAGGCATAAAAATATACCCAACCAAAACCCTGCAGAATTTACCCTTCATTTACAGCAAGGAAACGGCGGTGCCCAAGAAAGGAGCCATTGGTACAAAATGCCACTTGTCATCTCCTCCCTCAGTCAGTGCCCTAACTCCCAGGTCTGTATTTACCCTTTAAGGACTCCTTTGATGAGAGATGAGCTCAGCTCCAGCAAATTCAGCTGAAAGCAAGGGTTCTTTTCAGTGACAGTTATTAGCCGTATTCAGCAAGATCCCGTTCTCCTCGGGAACAGGAGCTGGCTGGGCAGGGAGAGCTCGCAGGGGGACTATTTTTGGTATCCTACAAATAAACACCAGATGGCAAGGAGGGGAGTTAAGGGCCACATCGAAATCCATCACGTGAGCATCTCGGCAGCTCGGTGCAACGGCTTTATCCCTCACCTTGGAGGTGGAATGTCCCACCTTGGCCAGCGAGAAAAGACAACCCTAATTCAATCTCAACAGCCCTCTCCAGGGCAGCTACTGGAGAACGCCCGAAAGAGCGACACCATCAAGACATTTCTCTGCCCAAATTAAGTTTTGCTCATCTCCAGGCAAAGAACAAAGCAAGAGGCAGCACCGAGAGGAGCAGGGTGACTTCAGTTCCACGTGTTTCTGTCCCCACGTACCTGTCCCGGAGGGTGTTGGGACCCAGGTAGGGGAACTGGCTGTCCTTGAGTTTCCCTTTGATGAGCTGGTCGAGGGTTTCCTGCAGGAGAGGCTGGTGCTGCGTGTACACGTTCTCCACGCCCTGCAGCGCAAGAGAAGCTCGTTAGGAATTAACGCGGCGCGGCAGGAGGCGGAGAGAGAGAAGATCAGCAAAGGCAGAGCATCATCTGAGGGTTACAGCAAGCCTTAACCACCGACGTCCAGATTTACAGGGGCTTTTCAGCAACTAAATCCCATTGTCTTCGAGGAGAATTATGGCCTAAAAGCCCAGAGCACTTAACGATTAAATCTCCGAAGAGATTTAATGCAAGTCTTGCCCCACCACTGTTGACTAAAACCACCCTTATTTCATCTGTGGTGGATCCGTACCTTCAGTCCTTTGAGGAACTGTTTGGTGATGGCTACAGCGTCCTTGGGGCTGAACAGGTCGCTGCCCCGCACCCGCTTCCCTCCGTACTCCACCACGGCAGACACCAGCTGCACGGAGAGAGGCAAAACCGGTCCCGTTAACCCAGGAAACCAACTTCCAGGCAGGTTTGGATCTCCTTTGGCTCAGTGGAGCTACTGGAATGATGGCCAAGGAGTCAGGGAGGTCGATCCCCAGCGGATAACGCAGCACGGGGGGGAGGGAAAGGGAAGAGGAGAATTATTCCCCGTATCCAGCAAGCGAGTCATCCTGCCGGGACACTGCCTGCCCGAGGAGGGAACCTTTCATTGCCGTAGTCTGCTGCGGCGACAGCAGATCCTCCACACAACGTGCCATCATCCCGCTCCTCCACCTCCTCTCCAGCTGCTCCCCACGTCTGCCAAGTGCTGCCACCCTCTCCCAGCCCCCAGGAGCCTCCAGCTCTTGCCTCCTCAGCGAGAGCTGGGGAAAAGGGATGGGAAGGAAGAGGAGAAGGAGAAAGGAAGGACGTTCAGGCCCCATTTAGGTGCCACACACCCGTCCCAGACTCCTGCCATCTCGGTTTTATTCAACCCTTCATAATGTCACTGATTTGAGAAATGGAAATTAAGGAATTAGTTACGCCTTTGAAAATAACACCTGCAGGGCTCAGCCGAGCTCAGGCTTCTCCTCACAAGGTGTGAGGTGATTCAGCACAAAAGCGAGCAAGCTCTACACCAATTAACAATTATTTACTTGGGTCTCTTGAGTCTGGAGAAGAGAAGGCTGAGGGGGGATCTGATCAAGGCCTCTAAATCCTTCAAGGGTGGGTGTCAGGAGGATGGGGCCAGTCTTTTTCCAGTGGTGCCCAGGGACAGGACGAGAGGGAACAGGCACAAACTGGAACAGGGGAAGTTCCAGCTCAACATGAGAAGGAACTTGTTTGGTGTGAGGGTGGCAGAGCCCTGGAAGAGGCTGCCCAGAGAGGTGGTGGGGTCTCCATCTCTGGAGACATCCCAAACCCCACTTGGATTTGATCCTGTGGGACCTGCTCTGGGTGACCCTGCTCTGGCAGGGGGTGGGACGAGATGATCTCCAGAGGTCCCTTCCAACCCCATAGCATTCTGTGATCTCCAGCCTCTCTAGACCCCCACCACCTCCCACTCCCACCTCCGTCCTTCAGGTGACCTGTCCGGAGTCTTCTCCTGCAACTTCCCCCAAGACCATCCTCTCCCCAAGCCAGGACACAGGGAGCCAACCTTCAAGGGACATCCCTGGATGTCTGCATCAGAAGCCTCTGAAGCCAAAAAAGCCAGGACTGTCCCCAAAACAAAGCCATTGCTGGTAGTTACTCCACCCGCTGGTTCGGGAGGAGCTGAATTCTTCACAAAACCACAGCAACGCTCCCACGGCCGAGCTAATGAGGATGAGTTAACGAGGATTATGTTCCCAGGATGGTACATCTGGATTTGATCCTGGGTGACCCTGCTTGGGCAGGTGGGACTGGGTGGTCCCTTCCCACCACTGCGATTCTGTGATTTTTCCACCTCTGTGTGGAAGATGGTGGATTTTTCCACCTCCTGTCCCGCTCATTCGTCCAGCAGAAGGAGAAATCCTGCCGTTACCTTTCGGTACCTCTCTGAGACCCCCCTGTTCTTGAGATCGGCCACCAGCCCCGGCAGGCTGCTGCTGCTGTGTCGCTCGTAGTGCAGGGCGTAAAGCATCACCAGCCGGGCAGCGTCCAGCTCCGTCACCTTGGGGTTCTGCAGCAGCCGACGCACGTTCTGCGGCCAGACAGAGAGCGTTATTAGCAGAGAGGCCTTTCAAAAGACATGAAATCGGCCAAAAAAAATAAAAATAAATCAAGCCCCGCCGCCACCTGGCAACAAAAGTGCACGGGGGAGGAAGGTGAGAGAATTAAATTGTGGCATAAGCAGCAGAGACCGGTTTCTTCGGATTTATGGGAGGACAATGGAGCACGAGTGGCTCTGGGGTCTGTCCATGGAGCTGGGAATTCATAACCCAGTTCTGGTGTCTGCAGGAGCATCGAAGTCTCGGACAACCTTTGGATGCGAGAAGCGGAGGAGCAAGAAGCAAAGGAGGAAAGGAATTCAGGCATGGAAAGGAACAGCAAGATTACAGCGCTGGGGGTAAACAGAAATCTAGAGTTATTACTGCTAATATGAATTATAACTTTTTTTTTACATGATATGATCATAAATACAACGGGTGCGTGCCCCAGGGAGGCTGCAGACCCTTTCCTGAATTAGGAATCAGCCCATGTGAGCTCAAAGACACAGGAGCCGAGGAGCTGCCAGTTCCACGGTCACAGAAACGGCAGTTCCAGGAACGGGATGGAACCCGTTGGGATTTTTCCCGCTCCGTAAGCGAACGTGACCTTCCCACCCTCCAAAAATCCCAGCGTATCTTCGCCAGGCTCTCCCAACCCTCCCCACACAGATAGGGGAGATGGAAACATTCAGCCAACGGTGCTGAGTCAGCACTATTTGCTGTCATTTGTTCAGGTGGTAACAAAAATATGGGATAAACCCCTGCCTTTTGGGGAGGATCGGCGGGATTTTGCCACCCCCCTTGGTCAGGGCAGGAATTCACCAGTAAGGGCAGGGACAGAGCCCCCCCAGAGATTGGGCCAGGGGGGAGTTTGCCAGGTTTTTGATCCCGTGCCGGCAGCGGGAAGGGTGTAAAACAGAAAAGCCATTGTCCGGGTGAGGAGATGGGACTCAAAACCTCCCATTCAGCTCCCAGGGCTCACGGACGATGTCAGGATTAATAAGAGACCCGGGGAAGAATAGCCAAAATGTACTGTACCGAGGGGCCCTGGGCCACCAGAGGAATTAACAATCGCTGAAGTTACATCAGCAGGAGAACAATTCCCCCTTTATTTCGTGGGCTGGTTTATTCTTCATTGTTTCTGTGGCCTTGGCCCTTTGCTGCCACGAGGAAACTGCAAGAGGGAGCAGCCTGGGGCGGTGCAG
This sequence comes from Tringa tobata, assembly GCA_033628505.1. Taxonomy (NCBI): domain Eukaryota; kingdom Metazoa; phylum Chordata; class Aves; order Charadriiformes; family Scolopacidae; genus Tringa; species Tringa tobata. Next base: position 7,641 of record JAHREE010150528.1, read on the forward strand.
CCCGACAGAGACACCAGTTCCATGGTTTTGCCTCTATTTCCTGGCTGCTACCCGTCTCCCAGTCCGTCCCAGTTGCTGGAAAGACAACGGAGCCCTTCAGGCATGTGGCTGCAAGCTTTTTTTCTGCTTGAAAACCTGCAGGAATCCCTCGTTAGCGCAGGCTAAGACCTTAATTAGCACCGAGTAACCACCCTGCCTGTGTCTCTGCCCAGTTTCCAGCGTGGACTCTCTTACCCGCAGAGCTGGGCATCACCAGAACTTCACATCATCACTTTCTTCATCCAATCTGAGATAACTTCAGAAAAAGAAGGAGACCTGCGTTTTCTGAACGGGTCTCCCAACGCCAAGCACCCGAATTTCAACACCAACACTCTGCGCTGTGTTAATATCAGAAAGAACAGATCCCAGCACGCCATGGGCTCAATATTCTCAATATCTGACTCTGAAATTGCAAATATTTGACTTTTAAACTGCAAAACGCTTGATCTAGAAACAATGATACAGGAGGAGAACCTCAGAGGCTGTTTCCAGCAAAGGCATTTTACGGCTCCCTGCCCACTTCAATACTTACTCATCTAAATTCCACCAAATATAAAGCTATCGAATCATTTCTATATGTTCAAAATCTACAGCCCCGATGACTTCAACTGATTCCCATCAGATTGGGATCCGGCAACGGATTACAGTGCTTGAAGAGTCTAATATTATCCCCTGGCCACCCACTTGGAGCAGGGAATAATGAGAGGCAAAGAAAACATGGATTTTAAATCTGTTGAAGATGCTTCTCCTTATTTTCTAGTCAAACTGCTTCTCTGGTGTCGCAAAAAGGAGTCTGTGAAATGGAGTGACTGCTGCTTTGGCTACATAAAATTAAGGAATTGTGTTTTAATAGCGAGTCGCTGTTTGAACTCTTGCTATAATAGAGTCACACTCAACAATACTGCTATTTTCTCCAAATTCATCGCTATCGACGCCCTGTCAGATACTGGGGCAGGGCACGGAACCCACCACGCCAGCACGGGGTCAAACCTTCACTCTGTGCTCAGCAACAGACGTCTCTGTTCGGCCCTTTTCAGTCCTTTTTGCCAAAGAAATCTTTTATCTAAGCAGCTTTTCTGCTGTTTTTTTATTTAAAAGAAAAATAAAAAGCTAAAAATCAGCACCTCAAGGAATAGTCTGGTTTAGACAATTTCAGGAGTTCCATTTCTTCTCCTCCCCAGCAAATACAAGCAGCTTCTGCAAGGGGGGGTGGGGGGCAGGTTTTTTTTTTTCCCCTTGGTGCCTGCAAAGGCAGTTTGCCAGAAGCCAACTGCCTGCAGATAAGGAAAGAACATCGCATTGTGAAATGCAAAGGCAGAATCCGCAGAGATGCTTCTCCAGCCAGTCATTAACTATGATTCATCCCCATCTGAACTGGAGGGGGAGGAGAAGAGCCATTCTAACGTAGGAACGTCCCAACCCTGCAAGAGATCTGCCTCCAAAACTCCCACCGACTCCCAGGATCAAACCACCCAGGTTCAGGGGTGAGGATTTGAGCCTTGTGGTACCTGGAGGGCGCTGGAATGGTCGTTCTGGCAGGCCAGCTCCTGCTCTACTTCAGAGACCTCCAGCAGGTTCCTCTCGCCAACCAGTCGGGAGAGCTCTCCCACCACCGTCACGTGTTTGGACACCGTCCCCGACATCTTCTTGAACTGCGGGTAATTCTCCACGAACGCCTACGACGGGGAAACCAAAGCAACCGGCTCTTTGAAGGAAAAGCAAGAGATGGAAAGGGAACGCGTTCCAACCCCCTGCCATCAATTGTTTTAACTCATTTCCATCAATCTAAGCAAGACCAGCGTGGGCTGATGGGGCTGATCACCTCAATCCCAGGAGCCCACAGGATTTCTCCAATCACAAGGAGAATTTGGGAAGGGACGTGCTTTTTCTTTACTCTTGAAATAAAGGGATACGGGAAGTGTCTCCAAAGAAGTCACCAGGATTCTTTGGATGTTGAGCAGTGACTGAAGGGATGGCCTGTGCTCTGAGCTGCTGCCAAGCGACCCAGCTCTCTGTAAAGCCCACACTGGAGGAAGCAAAGTGCTTAAACCAGAGCTTATGGATTTAATTTAGGGCTTCGGGATCCCAGCAGGCTCTAAGCAGCAGCTTGGAGAGCCATGAGAACGGGCAGGCTTGGGAACCACCCCACAGCGGGGCAGAATGGCTTATTGAAGTGTAATTACAGCTGTTGTGATGAACACAGGGGGAAAAGGAGGTCCCCGCACCCCAAAACAAGCACGTCACCGAGATCTGAACTGCTGGTCCTGGTAATGGATTGTCACAGAATTATTTGGGGTTGGAAGGGACCTCTGGAGATCACCCAGTCCAACCCCCTGCCAGAGCAGGGTCACCCAGAGCAGGTCCCATGAGACCAGACTCGTGAGAAAAGAGTGAGAAAAGACTGGCCCCATCCTCCTGACACCCACCCTTGAAGTATTTAGAGGCCTTGATCAGATCCCCCCTCAGCCTTCTCTTCTCCAGACTCCAAAGCCCCAAGTCCCTCAGCCTTTCCTCCCAAGAGAGATGCTCCAGGCCCCTCAGTGTCCTCGTAGCCCTTTGCTGGACCCTCTCCAGCAGTTCCCTGTCCTTCTGGAACTGGGGAGCCCACAACTGGTCCCAGTGCTGCAGCTGGGGCCTCCCCAGGGCAGAGCAGAGGGGGAGGATGACCCCCCTCCACCTGCTGCTCACACTCTTCCCGATGCCCCCCAGGATGCCACTGGCCTCCTTGGCCACCAGGGGTTACGCGTAGATTGTCCCTACCTTCATATCGGCGATGGATTCCAGCTTCTGCTGCTCCTTGGGCTTCCTCCTCTGGAAATCCTCCATCAGATTCTTGATGTTACTGCCGATCTCGGCGAAGTTCAGGTACATGTTCTGCAGGGAACAAGATGGGGATCTGAGAAAAAGCTCTTCTAACGTAAGCCTTGATGCCACTGGAAGAAGATGGCACTCTGTGCCCAAAAGAGCCAGGGCACATCGTGTCCCTGAGGCCAGGCTTGAGCAAGAAGCTCTGCCATTGGTGTGGGGTTGGAAGAAAACTATAAAATAAGCACATTATTTCATGTTAGACGCTGTTTGTGTTACACACTGATTTTCACCACCCCAGTGCTCCAAGTCCCTTTGACGTGGCGAAACCAAGAATGGAACCGCACCCCCAAATTCATCTCTTCATGAAGATCCAGCCCCCCCTCCCCGGGACACCTACGTTGGCGTAGAACTCGTCGTTCTCAGCTGACAGGACCACCTCCCGCAGGTCCTTGCTTATCCCCGGTACCCGGGAGAGGTCGATGCGGTTGTTGTTGATCCCCAGCAGCTCGTGAACCATGGCCTGGTACGTCCACTAACGAGGAGGGCGAGAGAGAGAGAAAGGCAAAGGATGGTCTTAGTGAGGTAAAAAACAGCCCTGAAAAATTAATGGATTTCAGGCTGAACTCAACGGACGCCAGTTTAGGTGCCTCTGGGAACACACAACGGATCCAAAGTGTGTATTTCTCAGTTTTTTTTCCAGAATGTTAGGATAAGAAACATTCTATTTCTGTTATAACCAGACGGGCAGCCCGTGGCCAGAGCCGCTGGTGCAAACACGAAGGAGAAACACCCCCTTTCCAGGGGAACGCTGTAGGAGCGTTCAAAGGACACGACAACGAGTGACGGGGATTAATATTTCCCTTCTGTTTGCCCCCAAGAGGGGACGTGTATTTTTGGTTCCAGAGGTTCCACAGGAAACCATGGAATTTCCCACACGCTCCTTTGCTTCTCAAGCAGCAGCAGGAGTGTGTGTTTCTGCACATTGGGGAGTTACTATATTTATCTAATATTAATCTAGAGAGAAAAATGAAAGCTGCTCGGAGCACTGACGTGCCCCACACTCCGTTTACATTCAGCTGAATCTCTCTCCTGGATAGAAAATCTCCCCGTAGCAGAGAAGGGGGTTTCTGCCCATCATATCTCTCCAGTCCTACAAGCATCACCAGTAGCTCCCACAGCACCAGCCCTTTCCCCATCACCAGCCCGACCCCGTGTCTGCACCCGTCCCACCCAAACCAAAGGGGACAAAGAGATTCTGCAGCACGGCCAAGAAAAAATAAATCACAGTAGCTACAGAGTGAATATTGTCCCCCATCAATAACCCAGAGGGAGAAACACACCATCGAGGTCACTTGACAACCATCAAACAGCCCCCACGGATAAACCCTTGGAGAGGACACAGCCAAGACATTCCAAATGGGAATGTGTCCCCCAGGAGGTGGCTGGTTTTTGGAGGGATTTCAAACAGAACGGGAGCAGGGGGGCAATACTTTTTACCTTTTTAAACCCTGCACTGCGAGGGTGGGAGCTCCCACTCGCTGCCACCCCCTCCCCAGGGCTCCGTGTGTGCCCCCCAGAGCTCAAATTCCTACCACAGCCCCTCACCCAAGGGGATTCACCTGGTTGAGGAGTGGGGTGATGGCATCGTCCGACCGGTCCAGAATGAGAAGTAAAGGAGGAACCTCCGTGCGCCGAAAATCAAACAGCTCGTACTCCTTGGTGATGACTTGCTGCGGAGAAAAGGGGGAAAAAAACCACTTGTTCTTATTTATATCTGGAAAATGTTTCCTCTCAGTTTGGATACAGGTGGAGAAAGAGTGAGGAGCTGGTGAAAATTAAGTGAAAATTAACGTGCTGCTCTCTTTGTGCCCGCTCTAATGAAGAAATAACACTTCTCTCAAAAGGCACCTACTGGAATTTGTGACACTGATAGAAAATACGGTTCTTTCCCTGCTGTGTGGCTGGGAGCAGGCAGAGACAAGGGATGTGACAACACCGTGACAACACAAACCAACGGGAAAAGGGGTCTTTCTCTCAACTGGATCGATACGTAAAAGAATTAAAGAAAATGATAAGTATGTTGCTGCACTTATTTCACGTGGCTGTGGGTTCTGGCCGTACCTTCACGCACTCAGCGAGCCGCTTGGCCGGCTCGGAGGAGAGCTGGTACCGGATCATGGGGCATTTCTTCAGGGACAAGAGCAGAGCTGTCAGTCCTTGGGTGGTCCTGGCCAGCGCCGTCGGGTCCCAGCTCCGGCCCTGCGAGGAAAAGCTGCATCCAGTACGGCCCCACCGTCCCCAAACTCCTTCTCACATCAAGCCTTACGTCTTAAGTCTTCAAGTTTTATGGTAAAATATAGTTTGACTGGAGGAACAGGCGCACTAGAGGCCTCAATCCAGAGTCCCCAGCCTTCCTGCGGGGCAGCCCTCCACCACACCCAGCTTCTTGGGGCTACTGGTCTCCCCATTAACCACAAACCAAGGCCATTAAACACACACCAAGGCCATCGACCATAACCCAAGGCCATTAACCATAACCCAAGATATTTTATTTTTTTTTTCCTCTTTTTCATACCTGGCAGCAGCCCAAGAGGTTGAGAGAAAAGACGTGGGGATTCACCGCAATGTAATCGCCGTAGAACTCCTGCCAACAAGCGAAAAGCAAACAGTCAGGTCTCTTGCCAACCCTTCTTCAGCCTAAAAAAAGAGTTCCCTGCTCCAGCACCGGCCACATTAAGGCTAAAATCCCAAGAAATGCACATGCTCGTTGACTCTGCTTATCTCTCCTTCCTCCAGGAGGAACCTCTGGAATCCCTACACTCCTGCTGACAGCCCCACTGCCTGTTTGCCGTGGGTATTTCTCGAGTACGGAGCCCTCCCTCAACACCACAAACCAGAAGCAGGAGCAACTCTGAAAACCAGAGTGGAGGGAGAATCAGGGAACAGGTTTTATTTCTTTTTTTCTAATTCCTTTTACTTTTTAATCCCATGTGTACCTTCACTTTATCTTCCACCCCAGACTGTTGCAAGATGCTGCTTCACGCTCCTCAAAAACTACAGTCCTCTCATGGCCACACCTCGTACCTTCGCTTTGCCGGTGGTTTTGGAATTAGGGGATTGACTGAAAATATTCAAAAATTCACCTGAACTTCGGCCACAACTTCCTGTTCGTCAGCCTCAGCTAATGACTTGACATCGCTCTTACTGATGACGTTACTGAAATCTGAAAGGAAACGAGAGCGAGAAGAACAGTCGGGCTCCGCGAGCGACAGGTGACGATGCCACAGAACAGGACGACAGGGTTTTTCCCCGCCCCAGGACAGGAGCAGATCCCAACAGCCATCCCCAGATTACACCTGGAGTTATCACCCAGAGGTTACTTCACACGGATGCTCTGAGCTAATTCCCCCTCTGACTTTCTGCCCCCGGAGCCAACATCCAGCAGTTGATGCAACAACACGGGAACGATCAGCGATAGATTCGACACCCCGTGGCTTCTCCTACCCCGTCCCTGCCTCCACACCTCCCCAATTAAGAACCATCATATAAAAAAAAAAGCCACCAATAATAAATGGCTGGACACGGTGACAGTCACTCTGCTGAGCCCCTCGGCTCTGCTGCAGGTCACCCCTTCCTGCGGAGCTGCGATGACATCTAGAGGCCACTTCAGCTCAATTCCAGAGCCACTGGAGACAAAACCCGCTGGAATTGTTCCCTTTCAGCTCCAAAAGCACCCGATACTGTGTGGCCTGAGCAGGAGGTGACAAACGCCCGCCCGGTGTGTTCAGTCCAACGCTGGGATGGGAATTCTATCCCAAATTATTTACCTTCAAAAGCTGGGACAGTCTCTCCCCCTGCGCATCTGTTTCCCTTTAAAAAAAAAGGCATTTTACCCCCAGCATCACCCTTTTTTCATGTTTTTGAAGCAACGTGAAGCTTTAAACTCTCAAAAAATTTCCAGGATAAGCCATATGGGAGAAATCCATATTTATGGTATCGCTTTATGACCATCTCTTAGGAGCTGCTCTGGTTTAACCACTTTCTCCGCTACGTATGAACCCTTTGCTAAAAGAATTTGGCGACCAAAGTAGCGTAAAAACTAAAATTCACACTTCCTGTGGATTTTAGCAAAGGCCTGTGAGTGGGAGCAGTGACAGCATCTCGCATCTGTGTTTTCCACCGACCATCAGGGTCTCTGAGGGGTCAGAATCATGGGGCAGAACAGGGGACACACTTACAAATGAAATAGATGCTGTACTTTGGCCTCCGCAGCTCCTGAATGAGGAATTCCACGTTCTCCTGGATGAAAACAGCCCAGGGGAGAGCAGATTTGAAAAACATTGATGAAGAAGGGTTTGGAGTGACCCGTGTCCCCTCGCCGTCCCCACCACGGTCCCTTATCCTGATCTAGAATCATGGAATCGGAGCCTTCTCTTCTCCAGGCTGAACCCCCCCAACTCTCTCAGCCCCCCCTCCCAGCAGAGGGGCTCCAGCCCTCCCAGCAACTCTGGGGCCTCCTCTGGCCCCATCCAACAGCTCCATGTCTTTCTGATGTTGGTGGCCCCAGAGCTGGAGGCAGTGCTGGGTGTGTGTGTGGGGCCTCCCCAGGGCAGAGCAGAAGGGCAGGATGACCTCCCTCCACCTGCTGCTCACACTCTTCCTGATGGTGGCCTCCTTGGCCACCAGGGCCCATTGTTGGCTCATGGGCATCCACAGGGCCACTTCTCCCGGTCCCTCTGATGCCACCCTGTCCCTCAGGGGTGTCACCAGCCCACTCAGCTCGGTGTTACCTGGAACCCTGCTGAGGGTCCTCTCGGTCCCACCATCAATGTCACCGATGAAGACATTGATCTGGTCCCAGTAGAGACCCCTGAGGGAAACCACTCATCACTGATCTCCATCTGGCCATGGAGCCATTGACCACCACCCTCTGGATGTGACCACCCAAGGGGCCTGTATTCCCCTCCCGTGGGTATCCCCCCCCCCTCAGCCCTGCGGGTCCCTACCTTGGTGGGCCTCAGGAAGCAGATGGCCTTGAGGTGCTTCATGGCCTCCCTGTTGGGGGAGTCGAGGCGCTCGAAGAGGTACACCTCCTTCTGCAGGATCTCGGACTGGGTGTACACCATGCTCACCACGCCGGTCTGAGGGAGGGGACGGCGCCCATCACCCCGGGTCGGGCCTCGGGGCTGGGCCTTGGGCCTCGGGCCTGGGCCTTCCCGGCCCCACCGGGCCTTCCCCTCCCCGCCGCCCCGGCCCCGCCGCTCACCGTCTCCCGGTCCATGAGCAGCACCTTCATGCCCGGCCCGCTGTCCTCGATCATCTTGGACACATACTGCTTGACGGCCAGCACCGCGTTCATCTTGGCTCCTCTCCCCTCAGCTTCACCGGGCTCTGCCGCCGCCTGGGAGTTGTAGTCCGCCGAGGGCGGGGCGGGCCGGGCGGGGGCGCGGCGGTGGACTACAACTCCCAGCGTGCCTCGCGGCGCGGCCCTGGGAGGCTCCAGTCTGAGGGTTCGGATCCCGGCGGGGGCGAGGAGAGGAGGGGAGCGGTGGCCCCGGTGTGTCACCCCCCGGCGGAGGAGGGAGCCCCGGGGGGACAGCGAGCTGCCCGTGAGTCAGCGAGGTGCCCTTGTAGCCAAAAAGACCAGTGGTAGCCTGGGGTGTGCTAAGAAGAGCGTGGCCAGCAGGTGGAGCTGGGTCTCCTGAGTAGGCCGCACGGAGCCATGGAATGGTTTGGGGTGGGAAGGGACCCTAAAAATCATCAGGTTCCAGCTAAATGGGGGACACCTCCCACCAGCCCAGGTTGCTCCAAGCCCCCTCCAACCTGCCCTTGAACCCCTCCAGGGATGGGGCAGCCACAGCTTCTCTGGCCAACCTGGGCCAGGCTCTCACCACCCTCACAC
>JAHREE010150529.1:0-11133 GCA_033628505.1 Tringa tobata
CCCCACACTCATCCCCCCCAGGCCTTTCAAAGCAGCCCGTGACAACCCCTCAGAGAAGATGAACACCCAAACCCATGTACACTCCCCAGGGGGGAGAGGAGAGAGATGCAAAAGAGTGAGATAAAGGAAAATATTCCAGGCGAACATCAAGAAACTGCCCTCAGAAAGTGGTACATTAGCAACCACTCCCAGTCTATTAGCATCTTCCCTTAGAAGAAACTCCCAAAGTTTCCCCATTTGCAAGGGTGTAAAGAAGTTGGGAAGCAAACTGCCAGCTCCAAAGAGGCAGCACCACTGACGTTTTTATATTTATTTAAACGAATAACTCAATCACACACAGGTACCTTTACTGCAGCTGGGGTTCTCTGCGTTCCCCGTCTGTTCCCTTCCAGCCCACGACTCCTCTCAGTCCCCTGGAGCTAACTTGGGGCCTGTGAAGAAAGGAGCAGAAATTGCACCTCGCTATTTCACCACCGGAAAGATGTAATAATGCTTCTAATCAGCAAACTTGAATATTTTAAATTTGCTTTAATTCCTTCAAGCAAACACTTCATTTGCACACGGATTCGGTCACACTTCGTTGGCATTTTCCTGCCCAAGTAGTCTTGGCTCGAGAACATTAACATGTTCTTGATAGAACATTTTATACGTAGAGCATGGAAAACCTGTTTGGGTATATATTAAACCAAGGTGGTGCTGATTAGCGTGGATACACCAGCTTCTGGGAAGCCAGAACACGAACGCTGAAGATCCAGCCCAGATGTGGAGCGGGTGCCTGCCAGCCCTCCCCACGCTGTCCCACCACCCCGGTGGCAGACAGGCAGGAGAAGGCCTGTTACGGGAACTGGGGTGGGCATTTTTGTGATTTCTCCGGGCTTCGCAGTAGCCTCCCAGCAGCTGAGCAGCAGATGCTTCAGCATTTCACCTTGGTTTGGCAGATACACCCCAGCCGTAAGTGCTTCCTGGCTGCGTGTCCTGTCTCACAGGACTTTTCAGTGCTTTTAAAAGTCAGATTTAATGGCACTATTTATAGAGCAGACACTGGGCAGGCACTCTGTTTCTGTGTCAGCTCCTCCAGATCCTCTCAGACATGAGCTGCCGTGCTGGAGGCTGAGATTTTCCCTCCAAGAGGACAGCCCATGGCAGCAGACCCCGTCTTTGCTCGTTGGCAGCACCCGCTGCCTGATGCCCAGGAGAGACCCAGGGGTGCTGGGGGAGCTAATGTCTTGGGAACATGAGTTCACACCTCCTGATTTGTAAGTTAAGCTTAGAAATCACACAGCTCTCTCTGAAGAATTTATTTAGTCCTTTTAAAAGTTTCTGGCTTTTTGGTTCTCCAAATCATGTTTTTTGACCCTAAAAGCAGAGATACCAATATATAGCCCAGAACCATACAATGGTTTGGGTTGGAAAGGATCTTAAAGGTCATCCAGTTCCAACGCCCTGCCATGGGCAGGGACACCTCCCACCACACCAGGTTGCTCCAAGCCCCATCCAGCCTGGCCTTGAACCCCTCCAGGGATGGGGCAGCCACAGCTTCTCTGGGCAACCTGGGCCAGGCTCTCACCACCCTCACAGCAAAGAATTTCTTCCTGAAATCTCATCTAAGTCTCTCCTCTTTCAGTTTAAAAATGTTCCCCCTCCTCCTATGGCCCCCTTCCCTGATCAAGAGTCCCTCTCCAGCTTTTCTGGAGCCCCTTGAGGGACTGGAAGGGGCTCTAAGGTCTTCCTGGAGCCTTCTCTTCCCCAAGCTGAACCCCGCCAACTCTCACAGCAGAGGGGCTCCAGCCCTCACAGCATCTCTGTGATCTCCTCTGGACCCGCTCCAACAGGTCCCTGTCCTTCCTGTGCCGAGGACTTTATGGTAACTCCAACAAACCTTAAAGACTGGCAATATCATAACTCATTTATCAAGTACCATCGTAAGAAATCAGGTTTCTTTCTTTTGTTGGAAGTATTTGTGACACTTGCTGTTGCTGGTGACAGACACAGAAAATTCATTAAGGATTCACAACGGCGAAAACCTGAAATATTTCCATTGCTTTAGGGGCTGGATCCAAAGCCCCACAAAATCAGGAGCTCCAGCTGACTCCAGTGGCCTTCACCGGGCAGGTACAACCATTCAGAAGGGCAAGCAGGCTGGTGGGGTTTTGCATGAATATTCACACCCTCAGAGGGATGAGTTGGGCCCTGGGCTGGGAACAGACACAGAGTTTGAGGCAGGGCACAGGTATCCCCCTGCTATACGCGGGTGCGATGCCATGAGCATCCCCGGCTGCAGGGCCCTCGGACCCGCTTGCACCAGCACCACATCAAGTCCTAAACTGCCTGAAATGAAATACTTAAAGACAGGAGTTACCCAGTTCACCTCTGATTTCATTTAAAAGAAATCTACTTTTTAATATCTTAATAAGTACTTTGATTTCTCCAGCCACGTCTCCTTAATAACCATGGAAATTGTTTACGAGAACCGGTAACCCCACTACTCTTTAATAAATGTCATCCCCAGTTGCCAAACAAGTGCTTTATGATTAACAAAAAAAGTACTGTGCAGGAGTTGCCAAAGTGTCTGAATATTTCATTTAGCAAATTCCCTCTAAGGCTCGAAAACACACGCAAAGCAGCCACTTTTTCTGATACAAAACGCTGATGTAAAATATGCACACATTGGGCCACATGTGCTTTTGTTTTTCCTCTCTCCATATCATCTTTTCCGAAACTATCCTGCAGGGAGTTTGAAATTCTCACCCAGCCCTTCTCCGGCTCTTAGTTTACCGAGTTCAGACAGAAAAGAGTCAGCAATGGAAAAAAAAACCACCGCCCCCCCCCCCAAAAAAAAGCAAAAGCCTCAACTTGAAGCGTCCTGGGATAAATGTTAAAAGGTTTGTAAGACAAAAGAGCGCAAACAGCATGTAGCATGAGAAAGGCTTAATGCTCACAGATACACCCTTCAAAATTAATACGTCTGCTGGAGCTGCAAAAGCTCCTTTAGCTGCAGCCCGCCTGCATTAACACTTTCGGACAGCCCAGTGCCTCTGAGACTTGCCTGAGCAAATACATCAGATACGTTTTCTTTGTGATGCTCCAGATTGTCAATCTTTACACGGCATCAAGAGTAGATTCTCTTAAGAAAATCTGATGTGAATCCCAATAAGCAAAATGAAGAAAAAAAAAAAGTCCAAATAAGAAAAGAAGAAAGAAATTGGCTTTTTTTCTCCATTTAAATGGGGTTAGATTCTGTTCAGTGACAGTGACACAACTTTTCTGGGCGTATGATACAGTGAAATATCATTGCAGTGGGCTACGAAGACATTGCTTGGGTTTTTTGGTTTTTTTTATGCTGAAAAAGACTTAACTAGATCTCAGCCCTTAAAGAGTGATGCTCGTCCTCCCATTAGAGGAGCCGCTGAACCACAGTAAAAACACTTTAAGAGCAGAAGGAGAGTCCCATCGGATCCCAAGCAGACTCTGCTCTCCTGGATAACACGTATTCAGTGGTGATACCACGGATGCAGTGATGTGCCCCAGCCCCACACCCTCCTGACGAAGCCGTTTGTAGCACCAACCTCCGGTGAGACATGTGAAATCCCATTCTTAATATATTTATTTTCCTTTTTTTTTTTTTTTTTCATAAATCTCCCCTCATTCAAACGGTCCCAGCTTGAGATAGCTGGGTATATTACTACGCCTGTCAGGGAGATGCTGAGAATAATACGGGCGAAAAGGCTGGGGCTGCTCCTGGTCGGGGCTGTGGCAGGGAGCACAAAGGGGCTGGCGGGGGGCGAGGGGGGCACGGCCCGGCGTTTCCCCTCCTCTACCTACCTACGTGTCTAATCGCTGGTGAAAAAGGCCGCGGCAAGGCGGCCCCGGGCTGGATGACACAGGGGAGCTTTGAAGTCCTCTCCATTGGTTCCACCCTGCACCTCAGACAAAGCGGGTGGACGCTTTTCCCCCCCACCCACGGCACACTCTGCCTGCACCGCGCCGTGGTGGCAACGCTGGCATCCACCTCGGCACCAATGCATGCACCCACAGCAGCCAGGACCACGGCAGGAGAGACCTTCACGGGCCACAGCGGTCCCCACCTCCCTCTGAGACTCTCCCCAGCCTGGTGATGCTGTGCACCAGTGGGTGAAAGCAGCTGCCAAGCTCTTCCAAAGAGCTGCTGAGGTCTTCTGCACGTCGCACCAGGATGGAGATAGGTACCTTCTGCAGGCTGACATCCCTAGGGGAGGAGAAGGGTCCCACAGCCAGGGGGTCCTGCCCCGTTGGGGTGGTGGGGACAAGATTTGGGAATCCTACATGTGTTGGTGAGAACGTGCTGTGTGGCAGCACCCTAAGGGTAAGAGCCAGGACAAGCCTGCAGCATGGCAAGGAGGACAAACAGCCTCATCCATGGGGCCAGGTGAGAGGGGCCACCTGGCTTCCAACTATGGTGGCTGCACAGAGACATTCCCTGTGGAGAAACTACCCCCCAACTTGGCATCTGCCCTTTCTGAGCCAAAACAGGCTGCTCGGCATTTTTCCATACATTTCTTTCTTAATTTAACAGGCCCTGCTGATGTCTTCAACAGCACTACAACTTAGTCCAGGAAGGCTCCTGACTATATCCCAGCTCATCCTGAAGCAACCAGCATAACCTATAGCCTTGGGAAAGTACCTCTATGGTAATTAGCCCAGGTGCAAAGTGAGTTGTAAAGGGGTAATCAGGAGAACTCAGCCCAAATACCTCCCCTGTGGCATACGCAGAAGTTGGCTACAGCTTCCTTGTTGCTGGTGTTTTGGGTTTTTTTCTCACTAAACCCACCAAGATAAGAAAGTGATAGTATTTGATTGAGGAAGACCATCCGATTCACTCCTCACAGCAGTCACAGTGGTGGTGGTACCTGCAGGTACCTGCAGGCCAGGCTGCTCACCCTCCTTCTGTACGTACCTAAGCTCTGCCCTGGTTATTTGCTCAAAGACTTCTCCAAAATCACGGTTTTCCATTGAGCATTATAGATTTCCATCAGTGAACATCAGGCAGGTGACTGGTCCCTTCCAACCCAAACGTGGTGCTCAGGGACATGGTTTAGTGGTGGTTTTGGCATGGTTGGACTCAAGGGTCTTAAAGGTCCCTTCTGACCTAGACAACTCTATCATTCTATCATTCTATGACTCTGGCCAGCAGCGTACAGCCCAGTAACCCAAATCCAGCACAAAAATCTCTCCTAATTTCTTTGCAAACAAAGTATTTTAATGAAAAATGTTGAGCTCACTCAAGTACCACCGAGTTGAGCTGCTGCGGTCCCACCAGCAGAGACCCAGGGTCAGGCCCCCCTCTGCAGCCCTCCTCGCCCCTTCCCTCCTGGGACATGGTGGGGTCTCAGCATGGAAAGAGGGCAGGAATAGGCCATTAACTGTTAGAATTACAGCCCGTGTGTTTCAAGCACTTTTGTACCCATCTGAGAAATTAGTGCCCGAGTTAACTGAGTAGGTCACGCTGAATCACACCAGGGAATCGTCTGCACAGGATTGCCTTGAATTCCTCCCTACCTCCTTGTTCCTTTAATTCTCTATCACATTTATACACTAAAGAATTTTCCAATTAAGATAACTTACATAAGCAAATACGGCTTGGTGTAAACAACTGGCGTCATGTTATTGCAGGAAAATGTGCAATTAATCCACAGATTTTCCTAAGGACTATTGTATGAAGAAAGAATCTGTGGCTGTGCTGAGTCCCTGCCTCAGTTTCCTATTTGTGCTGCTGAAATGAGAGTGGCGGTGAGGCTGGAGTACGTGGGCACTCCATCCTGATGCACATCGCCCTTCCTTCTCCCTGGGTAGTCAGTGTTTCATGCTCTAGGATTTACCTCCCAGAATAGCAGGCTGAAGGAAGAAAAAATTAAAAAAAAATAAAATATCATCATCACATCACTGACTAACCTTTAACACTGTCAATCTACCTGTTCCTCTGCCAAACTGAAAAATTACAAGCCAAATTGTACTAAAGTACCCACCATGAATATTTTCAAAAGGTGAAACGAAGATCAAAGCAATACACAAAACAGCTCCCTAATTTTGCTGTGTTTTATTTGTTTTACTCAAGCATCAGAATGGCATCAGGAGGCGGGCTGGGATGATTTTTAATGATTCTGTCATTCCAGTGCTATCCCAAATCTTTCTGTGCATTTTATTTTTAAATGTTTCCTATTATGGGGCAACAAAGAGCTATTCATTCTGCCTAGCACAAACCTTAGTTTTGATTAAGCACTTCTGGTATCCATTTAGGGTGCTAAAATCTATCATTGCATTTAATTATCCTTGTTTTTTTATAGTCTTCTTTATTGCTCATTAAATTACTAAAGATGCTTCTGCGGTTTGTTCTTCAGGAAGGATCCAGCGAGCAACATATGCTGGTGAAAGGTTGCTCAGGTTTCCACAGCATCTGAAGCTGTCAGCATAAATTCACTGATTTTGTTTTATCAAAGGATAAGCAGCTCTTGTAAAACCCTGGCACTTTGGTCACCAAAGTAATAGTCACATAAAAGAGGCCTTTTAGGTATTAGGTTTGGTGAGCAGCATTATTCCAGAGTTCAAGACATTTGGAGGAACATTTCTGTAATTCAAAGCTGAGCAAATCATTTTGGCTGGGAACATGGGTGCGAAGGTATTTGTTTTCCCTGGGCCAAGCCATCTTGGCATCTTTTGCAGCTAACACCACGAGACCTGCAACCCACCCGGGTGTGTGACCAGGGGCTCCACACTGGTGATGGGTTCCACCACCCTTCACAGCTGAGCCCCCACTGAGGCAGCCAGAAGACACATGTACCAGTGGGAGACCCTGAGGGTGCCAAAGCACTGGAAATACCGGCCACTGTTCCTGTACAACATGAAAAAATGGTCCCAAAGTAGCCCAGCCACGGATGCCATGAATAAGCATCCCCAGGGCTGGTCCCTGTTGCCAACTGTAGCCCCAGTAGCCCCTGGTTTGACCACCACACGTCATTCTTACCCCAAATCACAGACATAAGTGGTGACCTTTCGGGCAAAAACCCCACTGAAAAAGCACATAGTTCATTTTTATTGCTGTTACTCTTTTATAACTCATTTTCCCCTACCCTCCCGATGCTCATGGCTCATTGTGCCCTCCCGAATTCCTCGTGCTGGGACCCCACTACCCTCAGCAATGCTGTGGGTGGATGGAGATGGAGCTGGGGAGCACTTGCTCCTCCTGGACGTGCCTCCCCATCCCCCTGGGATGCCACAGCAAGGATGGCTGTGTTAGAACGGCCCATCGCTCAGGGAAAGGTGGGACCCAAACAAGAGAGATTTTTCAGTCTGACAGTAATAACAAAGACAGAGCAAAGCCACAAACCCCCAGTAAGTTCTCCACAGACAACACCCACTGTGGGACATGCCACTGCAGCGGTGGCCCGTGGGATGTGCTGCCTCAGCCCAAAAGCCACCTGCACCACCGGAGACTGAGAAACCTGGGCTTTCCCTCTGAAAACCAGCAGCCACTGCACACCTTCACCCTTCTCGCCTCCCTTCCCTCCTGCAATGAGCTCAGTGGTTTAAACTCACATTTTCTACCCAGAAACACAAAGTCTTCCCCACCCTTCACCAAAAGGGTGGTTTCTTCACTGAAAGGGTTATTTTCTTTATCACAAGAGTTACCAAGCCCAGGGAGCTGGTGGAATCGCCATCCCTGGAGGTATTTGAAAGCTGGGAAGACGTGGTGCTGAAGGACATGGTTTAGTGGGGCTTTTGGCAGCATTAGGTTGGTGGTGGGCTTGACAATCTTAAAGGTCCCTTCCAATCTATACAATTCTGTGATTCTACAACCAGCAGTACATCCTCCCAGTCCCTTCCAGCTGCCCCAAAATCAAGGCGTCTCTCCTGCCCCAGCCAAAGCCAGGGCAGCAGCATTTTGGCAGCACAGCGTAGCCTGAGCCAATAGGGTTTGCTTCACATCAGGCTTTGCAGCTTGGTGAGCTTCAAAACCAACGTGTGCTCTATTTCTGACATGTTTTTATTCCTTCACCTAGTCTGTCAAGTTAGGGAAAAACCACGTTCTTAAAGTACGTGGTTATATTAATTCAGTAATAAGATTACCAGCTGATGCTAGGACGGAACAGTGGTTTTATCTCTGTTTGGTTATTTTATGTAATATGGAAGCCACATTGGTATTTAAACGTTAAATTACACTGTGTTTTTTATAATCTCAAATGAAAGCTATTCAGTTAATTCTCTGAGCTTCATTATGTTCTCAAATTCCCTTTAAACTGTTCTTATTCTGAACTATATTTACTTAACTATGAAACGGTGAGCAGCCCACGTGAATACAGCAGGGATTTCCCCTGTTCATAAATTTATGCACTCTACCTTTTATCAGCTTAGCAAATAACATGGCTCAAAGGTTTTACAGGTTTCCGCTTTCTCAGCTGTTACTTTTCTGCACGAGGTTGTCTTAGCTTTCCATTTAAGCCACCTTCCAGCCACATCCCAAGCCCCAGCAGTCGGCAGTCGCGGCTTCCACGGGACAGGATCTGCTGTGGCTTTAGGAACCCCGTGCTTGTGGACTGGAGCTCTACAGGCCACCAGGGCAGGGAGACACCCAGCCTCCTGAACACAAGGCTCTCAGAGTGGCAGGTATGTGAGATGCTAGATGTGGTGCTGGCATCTCACATACATGGCCTGGTTTAAGTTTAGCTTTTCGGATGCTGGACCAAATATGGACCAAAACCCTGCCCTCCTCACCCAGGGGAAACACCTCCCTTCCTTCTACTCGTGTCTCTGAAATCAGCTGTCCATAAATAATTATATCATATAAATAATTATTTTCCCATCTCTGCCATCAAAATGGTTTGACTGAGCAATGAGAACATCATCTGAACTGCAACATCCATCATCTCAGTATTTTGCCATGTACCAACAAATTCCCTTTTACACCTCCCACCGGGACTGTAGAGGGGGACACCCTGAATGGCTAGGCTGACCTGGGGTGCAGTGGGTCCAAGAGGGACCGAGCCTCGCTGGCTTCAATGGACCTCGTGGCAGGGATGCTCAGCTCGTGCTTCAGTGCCCTCCATCACTGCAGGGCACATCTCCCGTGCCAGTGAAACATCAAAAAATAACAAAACCAAGATGAAAACAGAAGAAAGTGGGTGAGGAGACAGGAAAACCTAAGCAAATGCCCTACAAGGTTCATCCGTGTCTTGCCTGTGACTGCAAAACCAAACCCAAGACTGCTCTGAATGGTCCTGCTCCGCTCCCTTCCCTTTGGACCCCATGTCCTCAGAGCCTGAGGCCACCTTCAGGGCCTGAAAAGCACAACAAAACAATTAGCCACGCTCCATAAAGCTGCCTCCATCCAGCCACCCACAGCTCTTCCCAGCATCTGGAGGACACCAAAAGCCGGGCTGGCAGGAGACCAGCACAGACTGTCCCCACCAGCTGTGGTGGCAAAAGTCCACAAGGCAAAGGTCCAAGATGACACCTCCAAAAGTGGGAGCACCAGGCAGTCAGAGCTTTTTATCCTTTCACCAAGGCACCAGCAATCAATCCCCAAACCAGGGTCAGTGGGTGTAGGGACACCACTGAGCGTTCCCAGTCATCCCCCCGCTGGGTATCCCTGTACTTCTGGAAGGTGACCCAACCTCTCTGCATCGTGTTCAGGCATTGCCACCACAGCAAGCAGCACTGGGAAATGGAGCCACGTCGCTTGAGGGAAGGAGGGGAAGAGGTACGAGAAAAAGAATATTAATTGGCAATTACTGTCAGGACAGCACGCGCCAGAGAAGTGACTGGTGCTCTCTTCTCTAGAAAGCGTTCCCTTCCATCTCCGCTCCTGTTTCTCCTTTGGGAAAACCAGGCAGAGAAGCACAAACCTCCCAAGTGCTGCCCACGTGCCAGCAGCAGAGGCAGGAACCCACCTTCCCAAGGGGCTGTCCCCTCCACCAGCCACCTCTCACCTCCCCGTGCCCCAACCCACCGTCCCAGGGGGCTGCTCTCCACAGGCTGGGGCTCCCCAAGGCCGTAGCAGGAGGGGGACAGCTGCTGGCACAGATAACGGGGACGTTTGTCTGGAGCTAGTGCTCCAAGACAAGATATGGAGATGAGACCAGGGGTGGTGGAGCTGCACGGTGATGCTGGTGCACTGCCTCCACAGCCATGCACGGGCTGAAACACCACACAGACGCAGTTTTATCAGTTATTGACTGGAAACACAGCGTAATTGCCATGGTGCCTCCCTGCTGCAATCAGCCACTTGCCCAGATGGTGGCCTTGGGAAGAACTGGCGCGTTATTGCCCGTGCTGCATTTTGGATGGCACGGATTTGGTGGGGTGGGAGCTCCTGCCACCGTGCTGGGGACACAGAGTGATCACGGGGGGATGCAACCCCGATACGCTGATGGGTGGAAATGCTCACTGGATGCAGGCAGCTCTGGCAAACCACTTGCTCCATCTGGTTTCACCCCCATGAACTGTCCCAACCCACCTGACCACCTCCGTGGGCTACAGGGTGTTGTGGTTTAGCAGGGTTTCTGATCTCCTCGCCGGCCTGATCCACCCTTCCTGGTCGGTCCAGGCTCCTATCTCCCAACTACTAACCCAATCTCCCCCCCAGCTGCTGCGGGACTCTGGTCTCCCCTCCTCAGCTGCTCCCATCTGCACCCTCACCATCCTCCAGCCACCCTCAAAGTCCCACCTGCAAAATATCTTCTGCCCTGTCCTGCCTGCGAGGTGGGTGCTGCCAGGAGCTGGGCAGCATACAGAGCTGGGGGGCAAGCAGACCCCCAGCCTGGACAGGACCCTGCTGTCCGGTGACTGCAGGTACAGAAGAGGTCACAGGAGGATGCCAAGGCCATAAGCTCTTCTCCACCATGGGCCAGGAGGAGAAGATGGGTGGAAGAACTGCATCCAGCCCTGGAGTCCTCAGCACAAGAAGGACAGGGACCTGTTAGAGCGGGTCCAGAGGAGGTCACGGAGATGCTGGGAGGGCTGGAGCCCCTCTGCTGTGAGGACAGGCTGAGAGAGTTGGGGGGGTTCAACCTGGAGAAGAGAAGGCTCCAGGGAGACCTTAGAGCCCCTTCCAGTCCCTCAAGGGGCTCCAGAAAAGCTGGAGAGGGACTCTTGATCAGGGAA
>JAHREE010150530.1:10174-35375 GCA_033628505.1 Tringa tobata
TGAACTGGGGAAACTGGGGAGGAATGGAACAGGCAGGGCAGGGGCAGCAGCCTGAGACAGGCATGAGCCTGTGTAAAAGGCTCACTGGGAAAGCAGGACTTGGTGGTGGTAAAGCATGAGACTGGTGAGGTCCAGGAGATCATCGGTGTGTGGGAAGCCCCCTCTGGTTTCCTGTGAGAGGAGAGTGAAGGCTGGGGTGAAGGGAGGGGTGGGGGGAGCTGGTTGTGTTGCGGGGGGTTGATTTCAGAGGCTGTATTGATGGGTCTGGCCCCTTTCCTGCTGAGGCCTAAGCCTGTGGGGCCCTGCATTGCTGTGTGTCCCGAGCACCCGAGAGCTGTTCCTGCAATGGCTGAAGAGCAGGAGAACTGGACAGCCGTGCAGCTAGAAAACATAATCTGTTGTGTATCATGTAGTATCACATCATTTATCCGTGAGACTGAACTTGAAACTAAAATCCTAGTCACAGGCTCTTGAAGATCTTGTGACAGAGCTGGTAGATCTCGTAGAATTTCCCATTTTGAAAGTTCATTCTTTTTCTTTACCCAGTTCTGCTTTTTTTGTGCTGGCTCTTCCTCATTGTCAGTGTTGCTGGGTTGTAATTCAGAAGTGTCTGTGCATCTCTGATGCGTGCTGGTGCAATGTTTAAAGATAGGTTAGTTGTTGTTTTTTTGTGAGATGGAAAATTTATCAATGTATTAACTTAGAGATAATTATTCATTCAGAATGAAATTGCATTCTGGCTGGGGATGAAGGAGAGTACTGCTGTTTCCATGGCTTCTCTGCCCCCCAAGGTTTGAAAGGTCACCTGAGGCATTATCTAAAGGACAATTCTAGATCCTGTTTCAGCTGAACTTGTAAAACAGGTCAGGTAAAAACTTTCTCCTGGTTCTGTTGAGCTGCGGAGACATTCACCACTAGAGGACAGTGCCTGCCCTTGTGGGCTCTGCGCTCGCAGCCCGAGTCATTCAGGAGCTTCATTGGATCTCCTTTAATGAAAAATTAATACACTTTCCACTTAGTGGCGCACTCTGTGGAAGAGAATGCGAAGGAAGGCTCTCATGTCAGCCAGTCTAACGGTCAGGGAATGTCTTTTGCTTTAGCAGTGACAGAAGAAATGTATTACTCTAATTTAAGCATTAGAAATAGCTCTAAGTGCCAGTAGGGAATCCTGAGGCTTACCGAGGGAAGCCAGTGAAGCCTTCACCCCCACGTTGGATGGGGAAATCCAGCAAGATTTCTGTTACCAAAACTCATCTTTCCCACAGTTTTTGGAGCAAAACCCCAAGTGTGGGGTGAGGCAGGTTTAGTTCCAGTCTCTGGTTGACTTTCCAGTAGTCAGGGCTACCGTGATGCTTTTTGCTGCAGAAGAGGAGTTTGTTGGTGAGGTTCTTGTTCTGAACCTCATCCAGAGAGAGCTCTGAGTTGGTGCTTGTTCTTTGCTGTTGAGAGTGGGATCCTACATGCTTGGTGATGTGTTAAGGAAGCAGCGCAGGTTCTGTGAACCCCTCTTGTTTTCCTTTCTGCAGGAGCTCAGTGTGGCTCTGTACAGGCATCTCCTTGGCCTTCAGGAGAGTGAAGGCAGCCTGGACCAGCCTGCAGCTGGAAAGGAGCTGAATCTTCTGTGCTGTGACATCGATCCGGTGTTGATTGAGAGGGCTCAGCGGTGCAGCCCCTTTCCTGCCTCCATATCCTTTGCCAGCCTGGACATCATGGACTCCGGTGCCAGGGAGCCATTCCTGAGCTCCTACCTGGGCCGTTTCGGCCGCTCCGCCTTTGACATCGTTTTTTGCATGTCTGTGACCATGTGGATCCACCTGAATCATGGGGATAGTGGCTTGAGGGAGTTCCTGTCCTTCCTCTCCTCGCTGTGTGGGTACTTGCTGATCGAACCCCAGCCGTGGAAGTGCTACAGGGCGGCCGCACGCCGCCTGCGGAAGCTGGGCAGGAATGACTTCGATCACTTCCGATCTCTCGCCATCAAGGGGGATATGGCAGAGAGGATAACCCAGATCCTAACGAAGGACTGTGCCATGGAGCTGGTGTGCTGCTTTGGCAGCACCAGCTGGGACAGAAGTCTCTTGCTTTTTAAATCAAACGGCTCCAATCATGAGGGTGGGGAATCTTCAGAACAGGAACAGTGACTGATAAATGGCCTCTCATGTTCATGAATCCATAGGCGAGGAGGTGCCTGCTGTTTACAGAGGCAGACCTAGGAATTCCTAAATCCCTGTTGGGACCAGACCTTGACCTTCCTCGGGAGTTTGAGGCAAATGTCTGTGTGACTTCTTATTTTTTTCCTTTCCATTTGCCAAATGCGGTGGGGGTTTTAACCTACCGTGTGCGTTCTGAGGGTGCTGTTCCTAGAAAGTACTCTTGAAATCAGAGTTGCTACATGAGTATTTTCTATGTGTACCAAGAATATTCCCTGGAAGAAGACAGAAGGTGCCTTTTTCTGTTCCTGGAGCTTTTCAAGGAAAGGGAACATTCGTGTTTATCCACGTGATGCGCTGTTTGTTCTGCTTCTCGTGATGTTTTCTGTCTAAAATACTCCTGGAAAACATATAATTTGGTTTATCAGCTGTGAGCATGTGAGTTGGATCGTTGCAGAGGGTCAACAGGATGACCAGGAAGGTTGTAGATGCCTCATTCCTGGAAACATTCCAGGTCAGGCTGGACGGGGCTCTGAGCAACCTGGTCTCATTAAAGATGTCCTTGCTGATGGTGGGGGGTTGGACTAGGTGGACTTTAAAGCCCTTCCCACCCAAACCAGCCTGTGATCCTGGTCAAACTGTGATCAAAGCACCTTTGTGGCTGGAGGTTTTCAGTGATGGGATCTTTCTGTGGAGCGAGGGATTTCTATGGTAGGGCGTGTATTTATTTAAGTGTGTAACGGAGTGAGTGTTTTTTTTTTAATATCCTTGAAATAAAAATAACTTAATTTTGTTGTAAATGCTGAGTTGGGTCTTTTCATCTTTCTTTTTGTTCGTGTTGTTTTCAACACCAAAACAGTCACAGGTAACTATAAAAGCCTATGATTTTGTTGTATTTAGAGGTTCAGATTAGACTTTTATAAGCCTGAAGCTGTGTTTGGCTGTGGTTAAAGTATTACAACTTTCACTGGGTTGGAGTTGGGATTTTTTTATTTTATTTTTCTGTAAAATCTAGGAAGAAAGAAAACTTAAGCAAAATGTCTTACTTTAACTTCATTTTTCTTGGTTTAATATCCCTAGTAGCTTTAGTTTATACATAGTGGGTTTGTTCACTTTGATAATAAGTAGGAATCACACTTCCACAGCGTTGTCTAAACAGATTAAAACTCTCCCTTGAGCAGACTGACACACAGAAATAGATAACTGCTGCCTCTTACCAATTTCTAGGTTCTGCTGGTTCCTGGCTGGCAGGTGAGAGGGAAGCCCAGGTCTGTGCCGTGAGCGTCCTGTCCCGAGAGAGAGAGGAGCAGAATGTCTCCTCCAGGAGGTGCTCGTGTCTCGTGGTTCTCCTGCCCAGGTGAATCATACTCATAGAATTGTCTAAGTTGGAAGGGACCTTTAAGATCATCTAGTCCAACCATCAGCCTAACTCTGATAAAAACCATCACTAAACCATGTCACTAAGCACTATGTCAACCTGACTTTTAGATACCTCCAGGGATGGTGCCTCAGCCACTTCCCTGGGCAGCCCATTCCAAGGCTTAATAACCCTTTCCATGTAAAAATTTTTCCTAATATTCAGTCTGAACCTCTCCTGGTGCAACTTGAGGCCATTTCCTCTTGTCCCATGCCCTGTTCCTTGGGAGAAGAGACCGACCCCCACCTCTCTACACCCTCCTTTCAGGGAGTTGTAGAGAGCAAGAAGGTCTCCCCTCAGCCTCCTTTTCTCCAGGCTGAACACCCCCAGCTCCCTCAGCTGTTCCTCACAAGACTTATTCTTCAGACCCAACCCAAGGTTGTTGTGAGCCTGGGTGCAGGGGCAGAGGGAAATTTGGATTGCGTTTTACTTCATGTCCTTGCTGGGACTTCATTATTATTTACACATGTAGTGATAGTGGAGGGGAAAAAAAAGTAATAGAGCTTTGATTTCCTCCGCAATGAGTTTAGATGAAACACTAAAGGGTGTGAGTGTTCTGGCTGACAACAGCCTTGTGGCTGAAAAGCTGCTAGGATCCATGGATGGACACGTGAAAAAAACCTGTGTTTACATCCATGTGTTTAAAGAGACCCCTGTAGGTTCATGGAAAGGCTTTGAGGATCTTTGCAGAAGTGCAGCTTCCACAGTTTTCTGCTACAAAGAAAATATTTAGGACTCCTACCAGGAGCTCTGAGAGCTCCTCTGACCTCTCAGCTCCAAACAAACGTCCCTTCCCTTGTGGTGATTGTTAATTTTCTTAAAGGAAGGCTTCTAAGTCTGGGCAGATTTTATTACCCCTGTGGGAATGAAGGGAGAACCAATTTGTCTTGTCTTTTTCTGAGGGTTCACCCAAGTGCCTGATCTCTCTCGCAGCTGATTTATATATATAACATTTATCGCTTTGGTAATTAAGCACCTCATCTGAGGTTAATTGTAATCCGTGGGGAAGCTCTGCTGACTGGAGGGGTGTTGGCTCAGCTGACGCTGTTCCGCAGCTCAGCCTCCCCTTTCCTTCTGCTTTACTGCTCTTCCCTGCCTTGTGCTGCTGGTGGCACTGGAGTATCGTGCAACCACAGCCCTGCCCCTGGGGATGTTTCTGTTGGGCTGTGTCAATATTAGTTGCTGTTTTCTTTGAACTTTGAAATATTTATAAAATAGACCTGGAGTTATCTCTTCAGTGCTGGAGTTTAAAGGGGTGAATGGGGTTTCTTGCCTTTTGTTTTGCTCTGGTGATTTACACACTTGGCCGTGAAAAATTTTATGAAGAGTTCCTAGGGACAACCCAAAGAGTTACACGTGGGTCCCTGCACCCATCTGGAATGACCTCTCCCTTCAAAAAGAGCCTGTTTTGTGTTCCTTATGCACTGAGTGATAGATCAGTATCTGCCTGGGGATTCTTTTGGGCTGCTGCTTGTTGAAAAACTCTAGGGTTGGGTTTTTTACGCTTTTTTTTCCCAGCCTTTATACACTGGCTATGTGCAGACCTGCAAACCGGCCTGGTGTGTATGGAATGGTGTGATGACTTCTTATCTGTGTCTCAAGTCTGTACTATGAAATTGCTAATATCAATATGTCCCACTGTCTCAGAAATGGCTGAGCTCCAAAACTAACTCTGTTTGGCTTTGGTACAGCAGCGTGGTTTGTTTCTCGTCCTTTGGATATTGCCACAAAAACAGCTCAAAATAATGTCACCACAAATCTCTCAGCAGTTCTTGAGATACTGAGGAGCTCAAGATTGAAAAGTCCTTTAGCAGACAGGAGGGGAAAAAAATAAATCTCTTTTCTTTCCAGCTTGCTGCTTCTCCTCTCCAGGAAGCTGTCAGAAAATGAGAGAGGTGGGAACCCAACTCCATGACACAGGAATAGAAGAGAACCTGTGGATCTCAACTGCAGTGCTATGTAAGGCTCTGGAGAGTTATGGTTTTTATAATCTGTGCATTTTGCAATGTGGCTAAAATGTGTTCCCTGGTCTCCTGAAGGCAGGACGGAAGGGAAGTAAAGATGAGGGTTAAAACCAATGCTTCCAATCCCTATTGTTTAGGGCCCTTTGCAGAGATGGTTGGTGGTTGTTCGTCCTCAGCTGGTGCAATGGAGATGCCCCTTGTCTGTGTGAGCCCTGGAGGTGTTACCCTTATAGAACTCAGGGTCCCTGGGTTCAGGGGAGGCGCAGAGGCCTCTGCTGAAGGTTCTGCTTTGCTCATCTCCTCCCTGCCCAAGGATGGGGCCAGCCTGGTGGTGGTCACTGCTGCTGAAGTGAGGCAGATGCAACTTCCCTGTGTGTGTAGAGGGAGGGCTGTGTCCCCACTACTCATCTGGGAGCGTACGGCATCAGGCTGTGCTGATGTGTAGGTCCCATAGCTGTCTTGGATTGCTAATTATGTGCTCGTTAGGTGTGTGTGCTCCTCTGCATTGGCGGGTTAGTTAAGAGATCCTGCTTGCTCTTTCCTACACTTAAAGCTCCCATCCCATGGTTGCTTACAAGAACCTGCTAAATTCAACCCCTGCACAGGGCACGTGTAGCTGAGCATTTCCAAACAGACCCAAAATATTGCAGGGTGCTGTGAGGGGACTGTGGAACTGGAGCTGCTGCCCTATTCCATCCTGGCAGCAGCTGAGGAGTTCCCAGGCGAGCGCCTGGTGAGGTTCCCTTGCTCTGTGGTTTGCAATCCTTGCTAGGCTCCATCAGACCTTGCCTCAGTTTTTCCATCCACGAAATGAGCTTGATAACCGCCCACCGCCGGGGAGATTTCTGATGTGGAAGAGCGGCTGTGTGTTTGCACAGCACTTTTGAGAATGAAAAAATACCCATGAGCTGAGCTGTATCATCAGCTGTGAGCTATGCCATTGTTCGTAATAATCACTGCAGATATTAATTAGATGCCATACCTTCAAAGTGTTCTGACAATTAAGTCTCACGCCACTGCTGTGTAGCAAGTCACAGCTAATTATCCCCCTGCCTTGGATGGAAAAATCTCGGCAGAAGAGGTGAAGCACCCTGTCCTGCGTAAGCTCTCATCAAAGCTGGGGCTGGGAACTTGGAGGTTCCAGTTTCCGGATAATTCTGCAGTTACTTCCAGCCTTAGTGGGAAGTAAGATTTAGATGGAATCAAGGAGAGGTCCTTTTTTATTGTATTTTATTTTTCTCTTGCTTATGCGAAGAGACAGTTTGCTGTTTCCTAGGCTCTTGTGCTGGCTGAGCACAAGGGATGCGCTCAGTGGGGAAAAGTTTCGTGGATAAATATGGTGCAACAGCAGGAATTTTATCAGCTGAACGTTGACAGCTGCCAGAGCAAACGACTGGTGTAAGCGCCTATCTCCCTGCCGTCTGCTTCCCTTCTTACACGTACACCTATTGACAGCCTTGCAGACTCTGTTCAGCAGCATTTCTAAATGGTGACATGCTTTAAAAAAGGTTTAATTCAATTTGCCCCAGAATTGTGGGGCCAGCCCAGGAGCGGAGGAATCAAGTTTAGGAACTGAGAGCTGGCAGCAACTTCTCTGTTCCCAGAAGCAGCTTCCTCTTGCTGGAAACCCAGCAGCTCGTCCCTGCGGGTTTGGGTGGCAGAAGCTGCAGACTTTTCGGATTTCCTTTGCTCAGCTGAGGGCAAGTTCCTTCTTGTTCCTCCTGGCGCTTTGCTGCCTGGGAATTAAAGGAGAAAAGCAAGAGGTGTCAGCCCATGGAAATCTGGGCATCTGTTTCTGGCAGGCTGGACAGCTGAGAAAAGAGCAGCCACAAAGCAAACACGATGGCTTTACAGGGGTGTGAGCTGGCTCTCTTGCAGAGGTTCAATTTGTTAGCTGAGCTGGGGGTGTGAGGAAACAGAGCCCTTTTGGCACAGTTGAGGGGGGACTGGGTGGGAAAACCAACCACAAATCCCAGCTGTGAGTCTGAGGCTTGATTTGGATGAAGCTGAAGGCTGGTCCTGTTTGGCTTTGTTGCAAATGGGGAGTTCTTGGGAGGTCAGGGGAGGGCAGAGGGGATCAAAAAGACTATCTGTTGGCTTCCTTGAGCTCTGTTGGTTATGGAAATGGATGCAGCTCAGCCATGGACGCTGCAGTTTGATGCCTGGGTGAGACCATCTCTTCAAGTCTCCAAGGCTTAGGTGCAGCCTCCCAGGGCCTAGTGGAGAAGTCGATGGGTGTGGGAAGTTTGTCCTGCCATTGGGCTCCTTCTTTACTCTCCAGGGTTTCATTGCACCTCAATCTGCTCATTAGATTCGCTTGCGTTCACCTGGGCGGGAGGTTTGGTGTCCCACAGGCCTCTGCACAAAAATCCCTCGGAGTGCTATGGGCAGCAGCTTTGCCACCAATTCTCTTATCAGCTCAGGCTTGAGTTGCTTGGATTTAGTTACATGGGAGTGTCCCTGTTACCTTAGAGCGGGGTCACTCACTAGGTCTGGACTCCAAAGGGGTCTTGAGTTTGAAGGAGAAAGCTTGGGGTCATGATCTGGGGTCAGAATATGCTTATAAGGTTCTGACAAGAACTGAAAGTGCTCAAGTCTAAAAGACCTTTGCTCTAGGTTGGGAAGGGAT
This sequence comes from Tringa tobata, assembly GCA_033628505.1. NCBI lineage: Eukaryota > Metazoa > Chordata > Aves > Charadriiformes > Scolopacidae > Tringa > Tringa tobata. The sequence goes on from JAHREE010150530.1 coordinate 18,335, forward strand.
TCCTTTCTTAGAAGGAGAAGGCTCTGAGGAGACCACCTAGCAGCCTTCCAGTCCCTGAAGGGACTCCAAGAAAGCTGGGGGGGGACTCTTGATGAGGGAGGGGAGTGATGGGATGAGGGGGAAGGGTTTGACACTGCAAGAGGGGAGATGGAGCTGAGATGTGGGGAAGAACTTGTTTGGTGTGGTGGTGAGAGCCTGGCCCGGGTTGAGGGTGGTGAGAGCCTGGCCCGGGTTGGCCAGAGAAGCTGTGGCTGCCCCATCCCTGGAGGGGTTCAAGGCCAGGTTGGAGGGAGCTTGGAGCAACCTGATCTGGTGGGAGGTGTTCCTGCCCAGGGCAGGGGGGAAAAATGGATGATCTTTAATGTCCCTTCCAGCCCAAACCATTCTGTGATTCTATGATTCATCTCGCTCCAGAGCTCAGGTGTGCTGCTCCTTTCCTTGGATCTGTGATCTTGCACTCTTTATTTCACTGCGTAGTGTAACCTGACGTCTGGTGTGATAAGCTCTTGAATGAATATGAAATGCTGTGCAGACCTGATGTGTTATGTCCAGACAACCCCAGTTCAGCTGCAGATCAGGCTTATAAAATGCTTATTTTCAGCTGCCTGGATTTTTAGCCTGACTTGCAACAAAACTGCTCCATCCTTGGATCCTTCCCAGAGCAGCTTGACTCTGAGGAGGTTTTATTTTGAGTGATAATGTTTTCAGAGCGGTGGAGCTTTCTAACCTCCTTCACTGCAGTGTGGGGGCCTCGCTGGGAAGCCGGGAAGGGAATGAGGGATCTCACTCATGTATCCAAAGCAGAACACGCTCTAGATAAGTGCCTTTGTAGTTGATTAAAAACCCCTTCATCTAAGTTATATATATGGTGGGCCAAAGATTAGCCACGGCACTGCAGATCCTCTGCTCTGGAATGCTTCATGATTCCATGATAATGAATTGTGTTTTAGTGTTGCATGAGCAATTTATGCGTCTTCCATGTGAGTGACAAGGATTTAGTTAGAGCTGAGTCTGAGGGTGGTGTCCCTCCTCGGCCTTCTGGGTTCCCCCCCACCCCTCTGGGTCAGCCCAGAGACTCTGAAGTCTGTGAAAGGTGTAGAAGCTGCTGAAATGCAGCTTTGTTACCCCAGCAGCTGAAATCCAGGAGCAGTCGTGCCCCAACAGGCCTGCCCTCCTGGCAGAGAACGAGCTGCAGGGTGACACATCAAAAGAGAAGGGCAGCTCCGCGGTGTTCTCTGCGGAGATCAAAAGGAAGGAAGCAGGGCGGCTCCTCTCCTGCCTGGCCCTTGAGACTGCTCATCTTTCTCCGTGTCCCTTTAATCTCATTTACCTTCCAGAACATCCCTCTTTCAAGCGTGTGAGATGGCGGTGGGAAAAGATTGTCTGTGAAGTGGCCAGTGTGAGGGGAGGGCTCTTTGGTTGCATGTGGGGGAAAAATTCCCTTAACTTTGTGAAGAAAGCACACAGGAGAGTGAAGGTTTTAATGTACCCTTCTAATACAGCATTTTGGTGTCCCATCAGAGTGGGTGACACAGCAGGAGCATGAAGGGGTGCAGGGGAGCTGGGTGGGAGCTCCCCACTTGGATGCTGGTGTCGATCTCTGCCTAGAGAACATCCATCCCCTCCTGCAGCTGCTGAGCCTTGGTGGTACCGGGGCAGGAGGAACCTCTGCTTGCATTATGGCAGGGATTAGACTTCACTACTGCCAGTGTGTGGAGGGAACTGAATAAACAGAGCAGTTTTTGAAAGTTGTGAGAGCTTTTTCAGGAATGTGTGTGGTTGCTGTTTTCCAGGGCTCCTAGCTTTGCTGGGATTAATTTTTCTGGGGTAACTGCTGCATTCTCTGCCTGGACATTCCCAGCCTGACCAGTGCTGGCTCCTGTTGTCCGGGGTGGAGAAGTAGGGCAGATACTGAATTATTTATTGTCTTCCAGCCCCTAGAGCAGGGCCTGCAGTGCATTCCTTACTGACTCAGGTGGAGTTTTAACTCCACATCTTAACCATTACTTAAACAGATGTTGCTTAGTCTTTTCCTCAAAATATCCACAGTTGTTACTCAGGATGAATGCCTGAGAACTGCTTTTGGGTTGCCCTGGATCATTTCTGAGCCAGCTGCAGTTCATCTCTTTGGACAGCATTGTCCTCGGGTCAGGGCAGCCACAGTGACCTGTGAAAGCTCCTTTTTTACCTTGCCCCAAATAACCTCGTGGGACTTTCCAAAACGGTGTAGCTTCTTCTGTGATATCTTGTACAGAGCTCAGGGCAAGCGTTGCCTTGGTGGAAAAGCTGTACGAGAGCAGAGGTGTTGAACCTGAGAGCATGGGGATGGGTGATAGTCCACTGTGGCTCAGTGGAAGGGGACAGGGACCTCACAGGAGCGGTGAACCTTGTAGCAGCTTGGGAGAGGAGGGAGTTGGAGGAGAAAAAGGAGAGTAAATGTGAATGAGACTTTGGGATCACCTTAGATATGCCTGGAGTACCTCCTGGCCTTTGTATTTATGAGCTTCTTTTCTCCTGAGGATTCTACTATTGATGCTGAAAGTAGGAATCTCATCTGACCTTGAGTAACAGCAGTGCAAAACTGAGTGGGGGGGATTTCCAAGGCCAAAGGATGCATTTACCTGAGCTGTAGGTTGAAAAATAGAGTAGTGCAAAGGGAAAAACAGGCCTGTGCTAGGCCTTTCCCCTGGTGCAAGTTTCCCAGGTGACTCGTCAGTGTCCCAAACACTGATCTTTGCCTTTGGGGGAGGTGGAGAGCAAGGAGCTGCTCTGCTTCTCCCTGTTCTCTCTTGATCTGCGTTTCTGGCTGGTGCTGTCACCAGCACATTTGCTCTGCTGTTTGCCAAGGCTGCAGGTCCTGGCTGGTCCCTGTTCCCTGCGCTGTATCTTATGCGTCTGCATTTTTTCCTAAGACCAGCTTCAGCTGGTTTGTGTGAAGTGCTGACTCCAGGCGTTGTGCAGAGCATGACTCAGAGGGGTAGAGGTTTAGGGGAAAGGGAGGAAAGCCTTTTTAAGGAGTTGTAAGCTATAAACTGCAGTGAAGAGTATTGGTAGAGGTGGCCTGGTTCTCTTCCAGGTTCAAAAAGGAAGAGTATTAAGGGCTTACATAGAGCTGGCACGACTGCAAGGCAAAGGAATGCTTTATTGAGTGGGTAAATGCTTGTAAAGCCACTGGTAAACCTTGTAATGTTGTGTATGTACGGGTGTGGATGTGGACACTGGGAGGAGAGGAGGGACGTACTGAGAAGGTACATGGAGGTTTCCAGAGGGCCTGGTGTTCCCCATAGAAGTAGGTTGATGACGGTCACAGTTGTCATCAGCAGAACAATGTTGGATGCAGAATCTGGTTCACTTCAACTCCTTGCTCTGGTTTCAGGGTCCAAAGCAGGAGGGTCCATCGAGTCCATGGGTTGCTGTTGCAGTACCTTGTGTGATACCGTCTGAGGGTTGTCTTAAAGACTTTTGAGTTCCTAAAGAGCAAAGAAACACAAAGGGGCCATGGGATCTCATGGAGGGAGGCCGTGGAGAATGCCCCACCCTGCTTCCTCTCTCCGTGCTCTGTCCATGGAGATCATGTAACAGAAATACAAATGTGGTTGTGTGATAAGAGGGGAGAAGGGCCCATGTCTTCCCCTATCGCAGGAACTGCTTTGCATCTTCACCTGCCGTGGGGCAGAGGCACCTGTGCTGTGGTTGCACGAGGGCGAAACAGGAACTTGGGGGGCAGTGGAGATGGCAAAGAGCAGGTTGGTCTGGGTCTGAGGGGCTGGGGGAAAGGAAAGGCGCAGTGGATGGGCTGTTCTTGAATATAATGCAGAATTTGGGCCCCTCCACATATGAGAGAATACCCTCACCCCCTTCCCTTTCCCATTCCCTTCCCTTGACATTTCTCTGATGAGACGTCAGGGAAGGTGCTTGTCAGACAATTTGCTGATGTGGAAGCTTTGAGGGCTGCAAGATTTGCCTCCTGTGCAAAACCCAGCATGAGCAGATGGGAGCCGTCTGCCCTGCTTGTGAGCAGTTCCCTCCCCACGGCCATGGACGCCGTAAGATCAGAGCTCAGCAAATGCACAAAGGGAAGCGCCAGGCGGGGCCGACAGCCTGTTCCTGCTGCAAACAACGCTGACAGAGCCCTCTGGGGCTGGGCGGCCTCTGAATTCTCCTTTCCCAGAGAGGTGGAAAAAGAAGCCTTCAGTTGGCTGCATCTCCTGAGGTTCCCCAGCCTCATCCGCCTGCCCCGATCGCTCTCCGAACTGGGGGACACGACTGTGTGTGCCAGGAGGCTGCTTGTGCCCCAACATACCCAGCTCAACCCGTCCCTGCTCTTTTAGGAGCACCAAAGTACCCTTTTGTCCTTCCCTGGCCTGGTTTGTGGAGTGTAACTGGGAAAAATAGCTCTAACGTAGTCCTGGGAATTCAGGAAAGCCCTTTCTGGTGGCTGAGCACTGGAAAGAGCCCTGCTCTGTAGGGCTGCTCTCATGGCTCAACCAGTGAATTCTTGATGATCTGAAAGGTCCCTTCCAACCCAGACAATTCTTTGAGCTCCGGAGCTGAAGACCCACTGAGTTGTGCAGGTTTTGGGTGGAAAGGCTGGAATAGCACCTCAGAGGAATAAAGGACAGTTGTGAAATGGAGATCCAGGTCTGCAACTGGGTTTGGATCTCACTGCAGACTAAACAAATGTGATTCTGGGAAGCTTCTTAGATAAGTGCTGAGAACAGGGGCGGTCGTGTACATATGCATGAGCTGTGTCTGTTCTGCTTCGCAAGAAGCAGCTGTTTGTTGTGAAAATGTAGAAAGTATTTGAATTTTTTTTTTTTTTTCTTATGGGGTAGGATTTAACTGTCAACCTTGGTTCCAACCTCACCTGCAGGAAGTGTGAAGCAAAGAAAATAAGGGGGGGTAATGTTGACTTGGAGCTGAGCTACCACTGGATGAGGATCTGCTTTAGTAAAATCAGTGACATACACAGGATTAGCTTACTCTTTCAGGAACCTAATGCTAAACACACCTGGTCACAGCACAAATTCTATATCTGTTGTGTGTGAGGGGGGAATGTTTTTGTCCCTTCTGCTTAGTAGTTGGAGGTGCAAAGGGCACCTGATTCACTCCAGGCTCATTAGGGGCTTTTCTGTCCCTCCTTCATCAACCAACAGCTGGGACCTGCCCCAAGAATTCCCCTTTTCCTGCTGCAAGGCCATGTCTCTCCTCGGATTTCCAGTTAAGTGGTGGCACTGCCTAGAGCTGAGCTTCATGGCCCATGGAGATGGGCTGGGGGGTTCAGAGGTGCTTCTACATGTGTGCACAAACAGGTGGGTGGGTATGCACACACGGGTGTGTTTGTGCACACACAGAGAGATGCAGGTGGAACTCGGATGCTGCATTCACACACACAGATTGTGCTTGGCCCTGATAACCGTGTGTATTCACACTGCTCCCTGCAGTGTTTGCTCTTTGTGGTCTGTTTTCTCTTGAATTACGTTATCTGAATTGCCCTCTGTTTGATGGTACTGAGACAGAAGAGCACGTAGAGAGCATTAAAAGGTGAGCACGGAGGGAGCTGGGTGGGATCTGGAAGGGATCCAAGGCTCCATGTCAAAACATCCCCACCCCATTCCTTGCATGGCTGGGATGGTTTGCAAAAAGCTCAGACTTCTCAGTAAATTGCAGAGAAATTGGCACAAAAGTTAACTCTCAAAGGGGCCTAGTCCAGCTCCCATAAAATCCACAGGGAATCTAGTCCCATTGTACTGCTGTAGCCAACGCTCATGAAAATTTTGCTTATTCAGCATAAATTTAAGCTGGCAGAGAAGAGGCAAATGCCAATGCTTCTTATTGGCAGCAGAAATCAGGAGCAAGGTGATGGCCTGGTGTTGAGAACAGTCAGGCTGAAGTTAATCTGAATTTGCCAGCTCTGCTGCTTGGGGACAGCAGTGTCCTCAGCCCAGTTGTCCCCTTAGCGCTGTCAAGAACCTGTTTTGGGTACAAACCAAGGGGAAATCTGAGTTGGAGCTGGGCTGAGAGCAGGAAGCTCAGGAGAAGCACAAGTCTTCTTATGCTGGTGCTGCCTGCTCCTTGTGCAGCTGGAGGACCTGGCTGGACAAGCACAGTCAGGCTGCCAAGAGTTGTTTTCTTTGCTTGAGTGAGGAATTGGGGGTCTTTCCTACTCGGGGTGGCCATAGGATTGGAACGGATTGGGCTCCTTTAGCAACAGGAGATTGAAACCCTGACCCTTCCCAGAACCGAGGGGTGAAGAGCAGATGCAACCAAGAGGGAATTCCCAGTTGTGAGTCAGGCTTTTTAACTGGTGCAGAGGTCTGCAGTCAAGGGCTGGCTTATAAATTCAAAGATGTGACCCTGAGTTGCTTCTTAAGGTCCCCTCAAGGACTGAGAAGCTTCCAGCAAGATGGAAGTTCATATTTCTGGGTTCGGGTGTTTTATATTGAAATTCAGCCCTGCCAACCAGTGAATCCTCTACCTTGGCCCAGCTGGGCTCCCCCAGGACCGTACAAAGGCAGGGTTTTTTCTCTGGCTCCTCTTGTCCTTGCTGCCCCAGATAAGGTGTGTTGTATAATCTGCAGAGCACACTCCAGAGCCCTACGTGGGCGAATCCTGCAGGGAGAAGTGAATGTGGCGCTCAGGTCACAACACGTCCCGTAGCTGTTTGTTGCCATGAGTATGAGCTGGCTCTCCGGGAAGCTGCCAGCAGAGCACAAATGGATGGATGGATGGAGGATGGAGTCATCCTATTTCATCCAGAGACTCCACACCACCTTGGTCCACTCAAAACTAGGTTGGAGAAGCACTAGGATGGAGGCTGAACATCAATCTGTTGGGAGCAAAGGGTTTGTCTGATGCTAGCTCAGGTCTGGCGTAAGCGTGCTGCTGTTTCAGGTTTCTCTGAGTAAATCCAAGGCTAAAGGAACTTCAGGATATTTTTTTCAGTGCCTTCTGGTCCACTGCTTTAAAAGAAAAAGACACTTGGAGTTGTCCCCCCTTGTCTAGTTTGGTTCTGAGTGGTTTCTATTGTTGGTAGGTCAGAGCTTTGGCCTGAATTGGGAGAGCAACTGCTCTTCCATGTTGCTCTGGCTTCAAGATCTAGGGCTGAAAACAGTGTCACCTGCCGAGAGAGCTGTCACCGGGGGGATAAACTGGTGCAGAATCACCAACTTCAGTGAAGTTACACAAGGGGATGCTGCATTTACCCCTTGTTGAGGTCAGGGGGACGGGCAGGTGTAAATCTAGAGAGGATCTGCAGCTATGGATCTGAACTGGTGGGACCTTACTCCTTGTCTTGTCTTTCCAACCCCTGCAAACTACTCAAAGGGCACCAAATCACCTTTCTTATGCTGGTAGTGGTGTCTTTCAGCCTTATTATACTTCTATTTATCCTGCACACAGGAGCTGACAGATCACCTTGGCCACACGATAAAGCTCTGGAAGAGTTGGAAACCAAGCCCCAGGTGTTTTATATTCCCTTTCTTAAGTGTGAACTGTTTTCCTGTGTGTGTTGGTGGGGCAGCTCAAAGGGGCCAATTTTTGGGTGGCAGAGGTTGCTGGCCAGGGAAGAAGGTCTTAGTGTTGCACTGGGACATTAACCTGCCTGGGAAATGTTGGAGAGAAAGATTTTGGGACTCTGTGATTTGATCTTGGTGCTATAGAGGTGGGTAAAGGTGGGGACATGGATGTTTGGGAGCTGGGAAATGTGCAGGCCGGGTTTGGTAATGCTAAAAAAAATCTAGTTCTGTTTCGGTGAGCGGAGGTTGGATCCTGATGGTACCACGGAGGCTGGTGCTGGGGAGGGTCTCATGGAGGAGCCCTTTGCTCAGAGGGGGATCCCTCTCAGGGCTCCCAACAGCCTGCCCTGACCCCCTCTCTGCGTTCCCAGCCCTGCTCCTGCGTCAGAGCCCCTGCCGTGAGTCATGGCTGGGATTCCTCAGCTCTGAAGTGGTTCCTTCTCTCTTGGTTTTTTTTTTATTTATTTTTTTGCTTTCTCCCCCTCCTCCCCAGGTGCTGAGCTTTTTTTTTTTCTTTCTTTTTTTCCAAAGCCTTGAATCGAAGGGTGTGTCTCTGAAGTCTCACAAACACACACACGCGCAGGCCCCGGCAGGAACGGGTGAGCACCGTTCCCATTATGTTATGAATACCTGGCCCGTGGCCACGGGGATCCTGCCAGGCCCAGCAGCCAATCTCCAGCCCCGAGACCTGCTGAGCTCTGGGGTTTTTGCTCCTCTCGCTAAGTCATTGCTTTGCAGAGATGGACAGTTTTAATCTCCTCTCAGCGAGAGCCGTGTTTTCCTACTCGCTTGGCCGGCTGTGATATCCCGGTTCCCACGCTTCGCAGCTTCCCAGGGGTGGAGAGTTGAGCAGGCAGCTCCGGCAGCCGAGCTGCCCATCCTCGTGCCTGACTCACCTCGGCCAACCTGCCATCGCAAATATTTTTTTGTTGCCCTGCCCTATGTGCCGGGCACTGCCCCAGCTCACCCCGGGCCCCTCCATGGAGCTCGACTCTATGTGCTGCATCAAGTTTGGAGGCTGCCCGGTGTGTTTGTGCAGTGGAGAGGTCTGTCGTGCTGGAAGGGAGCACAGTTGGGCTGTCTGGGTCCAAACCATCTCCGTTTCCCAAGATGGGCTTCTTCCACCTCAAATGCTCCATGAGCTCTTGGTTGTTCCTGGTGAGGACGGTGCTGGGAGGAAGCACAGTTAGGCTGCCTGGGTCCAAACCATCTCCATTTCCTGAGATGGGCTTGTCCCACCTCCTCAAATGCTCCATGAGCTCTTGGTTGTTCCTGGTGATGATGGTGAGAGCTGAGTGGTGTTTAAGCAGCTGTACTTAAAGCTGGCAGAGAGGATGCAGGAGCTGAGATTTCAGTGCGACCTCTCAAGTAGACAATAAATTGAACCCCAGTTACAAGCTCTGACTACTGATGTCTACAAAGGCCTGAGGGAGCAGGCCTTCTGTAGAAGGTTAAGCCACCAGTGAAGACCTGCAGTCCATGCTGTGATACGCTGTTGGGCTTCACAGTTGAAAGCTGTCTCAGCCTCAGCTGGTGTCTGTGCAGAGAGAAGATGATGGGAGTGAGGTTGTAAATGGTCTCTTAGGGCTACAAAGATGCTGAGGGGCCTGGAGCATCTCTCTTAGGAGGAAAGGCTGAGGGACTTGGGGCTTTTTAGTCTGGAGAAGAGAAGGCTGAGGGGGAATCTGATCAACACCCATAAATACTTCAAGGGTGGGTGTCAGGAGGATGGGGCCAGTCTTTTTCCAGTGGTGCCCAGTGACAGGACAAGAGGAAACAGGCACAAACTGGGACATAAGAAGTTCCACCTAAACATGAGGAGAAACTTCTTGACTTTGAGGGTGGCAGAGCCCTGGAAGAGGCTGCCCAGAGAGGTGGTGGGGTCTCCTTCTCTGGAGACATTCCAAAACCCTCTGGATACGTTCCTGTGGGACCTGCCTCTGGTTGCACCTGCTTTGGCAGAGGGTTGGACTGGGTGATCTGCAGAGGTCCCTTCCACCCCCATATCATTCTGGGATTCTTTCATTCTGTGACCACAGTGAGCTAAAAGCGTGTGAAACCTGGTACAGGCAGACCCTGGTCTGAGCTGCAGAGTCTCACTCCTCATCACTAGTAATAATTTGACCTGATCTTCTTTCTGTTTTCCTTTGTTTGCTCAGCAAAATGGACACCGGCTCACACACGTGTGTGTGGCATCACGACTGCACTCTGGACAGACTGCATTTCCCAAGCCTCCATCGGCTTCCCACGCTGGAAAGAGGAGCATCCCCATCCCTGCTGAGACCTGACAGAGGTTAGCACAGACCACAATCCCCTCTCCTGCCAGGCAGGGACCTCCTTCTTGTCCCCACCTGTGGGCAGAGCTGCTGCTTTTCCCAGTGCCCCTTTGCTTCTTGCCTCGGATTCCCCAAGACTCCCACCGCCCTGGGGTGATGTTGCTCTGCAGCGTGAATGGTGGGTGCGAAGAGGGGAGAGCAGCTCAGGAGCTGCTGGGAAATACTGGTTTGACTCCTGCCTTCCAGGGAACGAAACGTTGCCTTTCCACACACGCATCTCCCCACCCTTTTTTTGCCCCCACGCCGGGGCTCTGCCCTCCTGGAGGGGCCGTGCAGGATTAAATATGGGCAAACATCAAATGGCCAACCTTTAGTGCCATTTTGTTGGCTTCCTTCAGGCCCATGAGGACCTTGTGGCTGCACAGGAATGTGGGCTGGGTGGGGAGCGTGTGGAAGCCGCAGCTGGTGCTGCTTGGCCGCGTGTGCGAGTCCCTGGCACGCCTGGAGGCGGAGGTGTGGGACCCGTTGGCACTCCCACCCCGTGAGCCCAAGGGCGACGAGCTGACACAACTCTCCTGGAATCTGGCCCGCTCTAACCAGGATTGTTGGCAGGCAGGGACCGAATCTTGGCAGCACAACAAGGGAACGCTGGTTTCTCTGAAATTCTTGGGCTGGTTTGGTCAGGGTGCTGGCATGTGGAGTCATGGCAGAGCTGGCGTGCGCAGAGGCGGGCGGTGGGGCCTGGAGACAGGACTTGTGGGGCTGGGGGCTGCTGGGCTGGCAGCTCAGGGTCTCCCCTACGTCCCTCCTGGCTGGTAGCAGCTTGGGTCTGTCTTTTTCCCCCCCACACACCCCAATTTGGGTCTACCAAGTGATGGGCCAATGTTGTCCTTTGTTCCTTCTCTCACCTTGGGCTGAGGCAGCGAGATGTGGTACCAGGACTGGGAGCCACTGGGCTAGAAGGCTGCCAGCCCTGTCCCTCACTGGTTTTGGTACCGCTGGGAGTCCCAGCCGTGACAGGGGGATGCACGGAGTCCCCCCTCCATGATCCAGTTACCCTGACCCAAAGCCTGGCTGGGGATGTCTCTGAGATGAAGCTCCCTTAGCAGGTCTGTGCAGGTTCCTCTCTCCCAGGCGCTGTCTGGGAGGTGGAGACCCCAGGGCTGCCCCGGGTGGAGATGGCAACTAAGCACCAGGGATGGCTGCAGGACAGAAGAGGAGGCTTTTCACATGTCTGGGACGGTGATTAACTGGAAACAGTTGAAAGAAAAGGGCAACCCAGCCTTGCAGCAGACACCCTGGGCTCAGCTTGGGCTCCCGGGGGTGTCTGACGGGCTGAAACGAGGAAAGCCCCCAGTGGGCCACTGTCCCCAGCGATGGATTCATGTGGGGTAGAGTTTTCCTCCCCCTGTTTTGTGCCAGGCAGGGAGTGCGGTGCGTGGGGGCAGCCTCCCCTCCCCTGCTGCAGGTAGGGAGCTCTGCACACCTGGGCAAGGAGGCAGGGTGTAGGCAGGGTGTGGGCATGGGAGGATGGGCCCTGGCAACGCGGGCAAGGCTCAGGTGTTTGCATTCCTCCCTGGATTGGCCACGGAGAGAAAAACCTGGCCTTATATGGGCAAAAAAGCCAGTGCCGGCTGCTCCTCCTCCTCCCCACGGAGGGAAGGGCAGTGTGGAGAGGTGTGGATGGGCTGATGGGGTCGGGCATGTTTTTCCTCCACCCTTCCCTGCTCTCCCCTCCCTTCTCCAGGTGCCCTGGAGACAACTCCAGCGTTTGCTTTGTAGCCAGCCTGGCTGATTTCTGGGGCTTGCATTAGAAGCTGGTTCCCCCCAGCGAGGGCAGCTGGTTTTGTGTGTGTGTGTGTGTGTCCCCAAGAGCCAGGGAGGTGATGGGTGGGCAGCCAAGGGTGCCCCTTGCTGGGGCTTGAGATCTTTTCAAGCTCAGGTAGACAGTAGGGACGGGAGAAATCGCTGCCCACCTGATGGTTGAGCCTTTTTCCTGCTTGTTAAACTCCCTGCTCTCTGTCCTGGGCTGCAGCATTTGGGAAGGAAAACTAAATTATAGCCCCCTCAACACTGTCCCATCTTGGGCTGCAGGCAAAAAACAAATGGGAGTAACTGAAGCACAGTTTTGTCCAAGATCATGCAGGGAAAGGAAATTAAACTCTTCTCTTTTTCCCAGACTGGGGGAATTCCTTTTTCCAGCATCTGATTTCTTGGGGTGAGCTGCTTGAATCCCTGGAAAAGTCTGTGCCTGGGAGACGAGCCTGGAAGATCCATCTTTCTCCTTCTGCCTTGTGCCTTGTCTCCTGGAATCGCTCCAGGCATGAGCAGGAACCTGGGGGGAACAGCTGTGGGAGAAGTGGGACTGGTGGATTAAACTGGGTTGGAAACTGAAGTGGGCTTGAGGGTATTTTTTGGAAGAGTGCAATTGTTCTCAGTGGGACTAGGTGTAGTGGAAAGTCTCTAGAGCTCTAGGCCATCCTTTCTCCACCCCAGGAACACATTTCCATCTCGCTTCCCGCACATTTAATAACATGGAACGTGTGGAGGGATTTTTTCCCCCCTCCCTCTGGTGCAAAGCATGGGCTCAGCTTGTGCTAGATTTCCCCGATCTAAATTTACTTGTCCCTCTGAGCCCGGCTGCTCGGTGCTTTCTGGTTTTACCCAAAGGAGAGGTAGGAGAAGAAGTAGAAATGCTCCCCCGCCCAGCTGGGTGGCTGTTTCCTGGGCAGCAGGTGGGCTGAAGGCTGAGTTTGCAAAGGAAAATGTGGTTTGGTTCTTTATAAAATTATTTTTAATGTTTTCCTGTAGGATTTAGCCCTAAAAGGATAAAGAATTGGTGTGTCTCTGCCGCTCAGAAGGGGTCCACGGCCTTTTTCATGGCAGTGCTGGCAGCACGGCCCCCAGCTGGAGCTGTTGGCCAGGCTCCAAGAAGGTTGATTCCCTGAACTCGGTGGGATCTGATGGAGGGAGGTGTTTCTCACTCTGGGTATCTCTGTGAGGAACCCATTTGCCTTCCCCGAGCAGATCCCTGGACTGATTGGAAAGCGCGTGTGGGCTGCGAAGGAATGAGATCTCCATCTGTGTGGAGAGAAACGAATTTGGGACCAGCCAGGCTGGGCAACGGGCATGATTCCCACCAGGACCTGAGTTCTCGGTGGATGAGGAACATGCTTTGGGCTCGGGCAAACCTCTGTGCTTCAATCTCTTTGTAGCCACTGCTGGTACCCTCCTGAAGCATCTGGGGAAAGATCTTGACCATGCTTTGGTCTCCTCTCTCTGGCTCCCTGGGAGCTGGTTTCCCTTTCTCTGGGAGGCTGGGCTTGCTGGAAGGAAGGAGGGGGTTGTTTGGGACGTGGCAGTTTAGATGATCCAGGGCTTGGAGGCCTCGGAGCCTCCTCTTTGGAGGCGTTTGCAATGGTGTCACCTGCCCAGGAGAGGGAGCCTGGAGCTCACACTTGGGTGCTCTCCACCCCAGGTATGCGGTGCCCTTAGATGTGGTCTGAGGCTCAGACTCTCCCTGCTTTGGAAGGCAGCAGAGGAGCCCGGCCGCTTCCCTCTGTCTGCTTTGGCATGTCTTCTGGACTCCGGCCCAGTGGCTGTTGTGCAGACGCGAATATTTCCCCGGAGAGCTATTCCCTGGTGGAGTCTGTCCCACCAACGCCAGCTCTGCCCCCTGCTTTCAGCACAGGCCTTTATCTGGCCCTGGGTTTTGCCCCTGGGCTTTGTCTCGCAACTGGGCCTTGGCCGTGGACATCTGATGTCTCCTTTCCCCACGCTTGGGCAGATGTTCCAATCTTTGGCTCCAGACAGGGCTTGAGGTCATCTTTGGGAAGCCTCTTGCAGTTGGAACTGATATGGTTTTACCTGGAGATGGCTGAGCTTTGGATTGCCGAGATGGAGCTCGCCAGATAACACGGATGAGATTGCCTTTATTCCACCGATCCCCTAAGCTGCAGCTCCATCTGTGGCTGCTGTGTTCATTCCTGTGCTGACTCAGCATCTTTGCCCTGGTAGGACTGTCCCCCAGCACCCCAAAGGGGACTCTGAGACCCTTGAGTTGATGGCACCGCCTGGTGTTTCTCAAGGGGACAAGGGGTGTGATGCCCTTCACTGGACAAAGGGGAGAAGGTACAGAACTTCCCCAGGGAATTCCACAGCTGGGTTTAGGACTGGCTGTGTCTCTGGTGTGAGAAGAGCTCCAGAAATTAGCCCTGAGGCACATACAGGTGTCCCAAAGCAATGGGACTGTCTCAGGCAGAGCTCAGGTCCCCTCCGTGGGGTGCAGGAATTGTTCTCCTGCATGAACTCATTGCCCTGGTGTGATGTGGCTTGATAGACACTTTCCACCTCTCCATGGGGAAACTGAGGCACAGAGCAGTGATGTGACTGAGAGTGAAATAGTGAGTTGTGTCCTTTTCTCCTGGGTCCTAGAGCAATGAACCCAACCCAGGAGTCCCCTTGTCCCCTGCTCTGGCCTCGGGGCTCTCTCCCAGTCCCCTGGGTGGTGAAGGCCCCTCTTCAGCCTCTTTTCTTTGAAGCAGCAGGGAAAAAATAAAATAAATCCCCCAAAACCATATGGCAGGGAGGAAAGACAGCTAGAAACTGTCTTCTTGCAGGACTGAGCTGCTTTTGAGCCCCTGCCCTTCCCAGCCTGGCTGGGAGCACACATCTCTGGCCACTCAGCTTGCATGTTGGGGGCTCCCAGGGCTCTCCCTCTCCGTTCAGGTTTCATTCTGGGTGACACTAACTCTGTGTTTCTCCTTCCCCAGCTCACTGGGAGCCTCAGCCCCACCCTGCCTTACGAGAACTCAGCTGCTCAGAGCACCCATTCATCTCCTGGGCCTCTCGCTCCTCTGGTGTCTCGCACAAACCCAGCATTGTTCCTCCCTCCAGCTGGAAGGGCTTTGGTCGAAAGGTTCTGCTGGGTCCTGCCTCCAGGGGAAGCTCTGTGCTAAAGGCTCCTGAGCTGGGAACAGCCCGTACGACTGGCAGCTCGCTCACAGCTTCCCCCTTTCCCATCCCTGCCAGTTTGAAAAACCAGATTTAATACGTGGGGGCTCTTTCTGTTGGCCTGGATTGTCCTCCCCTCCTCTGCCCGTGTACCCCTTGAGCTGAACCCAAAAGCGCAGTGTTTCTCCCAGGTGGGCAGCAAACAGCAGAACAGAGACATTCACTGTCTTGGGTCCTCCAGCACCTCTGGGGGCCTCTTCTGTGCTGGATCTTTCGGAGATGTGTAAATCCCTCAGAGAAGGGTGGTTTTGAGCAAGGAGCACCAAGAAAACCCCTGTGCTCTGGAAGGGCACCTCTGAAATGGGAGGCTGCAGGAAAGTGGGGTCCCCCGGGATGAGTCTGGGTCTCCCAGGATGGATCTGGGTCCCAGGTGCACAGATGTTCTCCTTTGCAGGGGGAATTTAGCCAGGAGAAGCTCTGTGTAGATGAGTATGGTGGTGGGAGCGTGGTGTCCCCGTAACCATCTCCTGGAACAGGCGTGAGCTGCTCTG
This sequence comes from Tringa tobata, assembly GCA_033628505.1. Taxonomy (NCBI): domain Eukaryota; kingdom Metazoa; phylum Chordata; class Aves; order Charadriiformes; family Scolopacidae; genus Tringa; species Tringa tobata. Next base: position 33,632 of record JAHREE010150530.1, read on the forward strand.
GGATTCGGAGGCACACGGGGGGCTGGTGGCAGAGCAGTGAGCTCCCCAAAGCCTTGGGTCCGCGTCCGCCTCTCCATCCCCCTGTACTTCTTCCTGGGGACATGGACCAAACATGTACCTGGGAAGGGATTTTCAGCTTCATTTGGCTGCCAGAGTTTAGCCAGAGCCCTCAGCTGGGACCTGCTGGCAACTGGGGAAGGAATTGCTGTTTCAGGTGGGCTGTGGTAAGAAATTTGGGGAAAAAAAAAACCCGATACAATGCTTTCTGTGACACTTAATACTTTATTATAACAGCCATAACCCTGGAGAGCGAGTGTTCTGGGGACACAGATGCTGTGGGAGCTGTTTATCTTGTGGAAACGTGGAAATCCCGCGATGTGCTCAGTGGGAATATGCAAAGAGACTCCGAACAACTCCTGGGAACTCAAAATCTGGGCAGTTGAGTGGGGCTGAGGCTGTGGCAGTGGCTGAGGCCAGAGCCTGGCTTTGGAAAGGGAAATACTGCGGGGCACTGGCTGGATTGGGTTGTGCAAAGGGGCCACGGTGAAGCCTGAGCTGAGGCCAGAACGTGGCATCTACAGGGTTGGTTCTTGTAGCCGGGGGGTGACACGGCTGGTGTCGGCCAGGCAAGGGAAAAGCTGCAACGTAAGTTCAATAAATATAAAGACAAGTCCTGCTCGTTGAGGTTAAATCTAGGGCCTAGCACCACTGTGGGGAGGTCTGGGGTGCTCTCTGCTAGAGAGGGTGGCTTGTGAGCATGAAAGTTTTAAGGGGTTTTAGCTTTGGTGGCATGGGAAGGAGTGAGGTGCCATCAAAAAGGCAGTAAAATCAGTTAAATACTCTGAAGTGGGCAAGGATCCCCCAGTTTGTCACCAGATATGCAAATCCACCCAGCACAGGTTGTTTACCTGCATCTTCCCCCCACCCTGCCCCCAGGTCTGTTGGGGAAGCTCGATGCCACCTTCCCTGGAAAGCCACATCAGCAGACATGTCCCAGACACCCTCGGAGTAGGGACAGGGAATGGTTCTGTAATACTGGTAAAATGCCTGGGCTGATGGTGCCTTCTGGCTGTGGCGTTAAAAGCTTGGATAATAAATACTTGCCCCTCCTGCCACGTTCCCTATATGTAGATCTCATGGGACATGAATGCAAATCCTCTGGGGAAACAGGGAGGAAGATGATGGTGTGGGTATATGAATGGGAGAGCCTCTACAGTCCTGGGTTGGATTCTGCTGGTAACTGGTAGTAAGAGATGTTAACTGGGGTGTTGTAAAGACAGAAGAGACAGCCTGGAGTGGATCCTCATCCTTTGTCCCTCGGACATTGGCTTGAGTTGAGGAGAAAGTGCTTTGGCCTCGTTTGGCTCCAGATGCCAACGGGTCTTGTGTTTATGCCGTGGGGCTCAGTTTCTCCGAGCGTTCCTCGGTGGGCAGGGGACTGAGCTTTGGCCGGGCACCGCTGAGGGAGGCATCTTCAGGGGGCACTGAGGTGTCGCTGTGGCTTCTAGAGGGTGGCATCTTTGCGCTGCCGCCGTTTGGCTTCTTCTCACCATCGGTGCTGCCAGTTCCTCTTGCAAAGAGCTTGGAGTTTCTCAAAGTGCTGGCAGAAACTGCCGGGGTGGAAAGAGGGGAATGAAGGGGTGGGGGTTAGAAACATTCCGTTCACGCTGTGCTTCACCAAATTGTATGAATTAAAACAACTTACGGTGCTTTGGCTTGGAGTGGACGGTGCTGATGACTGTGG
>JAHREE010150533.1:0-11470 GCA_033628505.1 Tringa tobata
CTGTGTCTGAGCTCCGGCTTCTGCGGTTTAAAAAAAAAAAAAAAAAAAAAAGATAAAAAAGTTATGTTCAGGAAGGTGTGTGTTGGCCGGGCTGCCTGATGCAGCATGCACAGGGACTCCTGCCTACCTCTCTGCTCCCATACACTGCTAATGTGTCTCAACTAGTCCCAAAGTTCCCCCCCCAAAGAAAACCCAAACCAATCACAACTTGCTCTTAGAAAGGACCTGTTTGTTAGAACGGGTGCAGCGGAGGGCCATGAAGATGATCAGAGGGATGGAGCACCTCCACTATGAGGCTGAGAGAGTTGGAGGGGGTTCAGCCTGGAGAAGAGAAGGCTCCGGGGAGACCTTAGAGCCCCTTCCAGTCCCTAAAGGGGCTCCAGGAGAGATGGGGAGGGACTCTTGGTCAGGAAGTGCAGTGACAGGACAAGGGGTAACGGTTTTAAATTGAAAGCGGGGAAGTTTAGATTAGATACCAGGAAGAAATTCTTTCCTGTGAGGGTGGTGAGGCACTGGAATGGGTTGTCCAGAGAAGCTGTGGCTGCCCCATCCCTGGAGGGGTTCAAGGCCAGGTTGGAGGGGCCTTTGAGGGGCAGGGAGTGGAACTGGATGATCTTTAAGGTCCCTTCCAACTCTAACTATTCTATGACTCTTGTAGTAAAATTGGTATTAACTAGAAAAATTAAATGCAACATGTAATCAGAGCTACCAAAGGGCACCTGCCGCTGCTGCTAAAAGTCCTTTACACCTTACCAACATCATCTATAGATAAACAGTAACTCGACATGATTTATGTAACTACCAGCCAATGTGGCTTTGTTGATAAGCAGGATATCCCTGTCCTGAGAGCGATGAACTGAGCCTGGTCAGCAAACCCAGGAAAGCACCTGGAGCTGCCAGGATTAGAGGAGAAGTAGGTTTCAGGGGAGATCACGACCACCCACTCATTCACCACCCAGCCAAGTGACCCAACCTGCTCAAAGAGAGCAAAGGAAGAAGGAAACGGAGTCTGTGCCCTAATTTACACAGGAAGCAAAAAAATCTTGACCAATCATTAAAGACAATAGCAATGAATATGCATTAATTGTTAGAACATGGAGTAATCAGCGTATAAAAGTTTCTGCACATTAATGGAATAAGCTTGGAAATACCTCAGGTCTGTGTGTTTTTGCCTTGCACACCAGGTAAAGAACCCAGATTTGGGACAACGCTCTCACTCCCACACTCCCAAAAGGGGGGCGAGTTGGATAAATCTCCCAACTTTCTTTCCCAGCTCCTAATTATTTTCAGCTCAGCACGATGAGCTTTACCTGTTTAGTAACTCCTAATATCTTTCAAACACTTTCCTGTCTTCTCTTGAAGCAAGTTGTTCTTTTACCGTATTTTTCCCTGACATCGAGCCACCTCGGCACCCAGCGATGTCAGGGCAGGAGAACAATTACTTCGAGGCAGCAATTCATATGAAAGGCGTCTCAAATAGATCCAGAAATCTTCCCCGAGAGGCCATTTCTCATGTACTGAGCCAAGTGAGGAGAGCGAGGAGACAGGACAGGTTTTATTCTAATTTAGTCATTGAGACTCCTCTACAGACCAGGGAAGACAAGAAGCCCCCTGTAAACATGTCCCAGGGTGGATTTGTTCCATCTGGGGAAGCCTGGGTGAAGCAGGAGATCTCTGGAGATGCCCAACCTCCCTCAGCTCATAATAGAGGGAAGTGAGACAACTTCCTCACGAAATAAAAGGTAGTGTTTCAATGACTGAAGGTAAAGGGATTTTTTTATTTTTCTACTAAAAACTTTGGGAAGTCTTAAATCTTTCACTTGTGGAAGATATGCCCATTTCATGTTCTCCCTTATCACATACCGTCATCTTTTTAAGAGATAAGATACAGAAGCTGTGTACACACAGATCTGGATTTCACAACAAACTATTTCAAAAGTCATGATGCTTGAGGCACTAATGAACCACCGTGTGTTTTACCAAACAAACTTTAACAAGCTGAAACTCTCTTTTCATCCAGATTTTGCTCTCTTTTACACTGATGTTGATCTGAAGTAAATCCACTGATATCTGTATTGCCAAAGTATGCAAAAAATGGATTTACGCTAAGGATTAAAGATCAGAATATTATTCCAGAAGAGTTTTTTGGGTCTGGTCTGACTAAATGCAGAAGCCTGCAATGCAGATATGATAGAATCAACATGACAGCTCCAGACTCTGGAGGGCGTTGAGGGACCCAAGGCAGGGAGGGCAGCGAGGGCAGATCAGATAGACAATTAGTGAGGAGTCAGCACTGATTGACCCGGAGCTGCTTCACAAACACTGAATCAGAGCCAGGGGAGGACGCGCAGGCACAAAGACAGGGCAGACACCAGGAAGCAACTAGAGCTCAGCCTGGGTGACACTGTAGTTTGACTGCAGAGACAGGCAGAAGATGTCAGCACGGCATGGAAAGTCTCAAAGGGAGACGAATGAGATCTCAAACTGAACTTACCGGTTTGAAGGGATGGAGATCTTGGGACGGCGCTAATGGGAAGGGCACGTCCATCGGATCGCTGCTCACACGCAGGTGCTGCACCGGCTTCGGATCACAGTACGGACTGGCAGGCAGGAAAGCTGCTGAGCACAAAACCAGGCAGAAATCATGAGCAGAGCCTGCGCTTTTCGTTCTGAAAGATAAGGGAAAAAAGCTTCAAAACTGCCGATCACAGAAATTACGAGCTCCTCTACAAAGGCTGTGGCCTAAAACCACTTTAACCCTGCTAGCTGATCAAAGGGGAATTGCAGATGGCTTGCTCAGAGACCTGGGCAATTCCTTAATCCCACCATTCTTCAGCTCTGCCAGAGTTAAAAACCACTCCTCAGCTCCCCGCTCAAAAGTGGGGAGCAGAGATTCCCACAGCCGCCGAGCAGCTGTCACAGGGCACGGCAAAGTCCCCGCTCCCACCTTACCATTGTACCTAAATGCAGTGTCACCAACGAGTTGGAAAACTGGAGTTCACCACAAACACCTAATAAAGAGACGGCATCTCGAGGGGTTCGAGAAGGCAGGTGCGCGGTGCCTTTTAAAAAGAAAAAAGGTAAAAACATTCCTGCAGTGCCACCAAGGTACGTTGATTTTCACAACTGCTGAGAAAAATCCATGTCAAAATCACAAAATGGTCAGAGTTGGAAGGGACCTCTAGAGATCCTCCAGTCCAACTCCCCGGCCAAAGCAGGGTTGCCCAGAGCACATCACTCAGGAGCATCCAGGTGGGGCTTGAAGATCTCCAGAGAAGGGGACTCCACACCCTCCCTGGGCAGCCTCTTCCAGGGCTCTGCCACCCTCACCCCAAAGAAGTTCTTCCTCACATTGGAGTGGAACTTCCCATGTTCCAGCTTGTGCCCGTTGCCCCTCGTTCTGTCACTGGGAACCACTGGAAAGAGTCTGGCTCCATCCTCTTCCAGCCCACCCTTTAGATCCTTGGCAGCATTGATAAGGTCTCCCCTCAGCCTTCTCTTCTCCAGGCTCAAGAGTCCCAGCTCTCTCAGCCTTTCCTCATCAGGGAGATGCTCCAATCCCTCCATCATCTCTGTTGCCCTACGCTGGACTCTCTCCAGCAGTTCCCTGTCTCTCTTGAACTGGAGAGCCCAGCACTGGAGGCAGTATATTCCAGTTGTGGCCTCCCCAGTGCAGAGCAGGGGGTTAGAATGACCTCCCTCCACCTACTGGCCTCCATGGGTTTGTTGGTGGGGGTGTCGAACAGGCTCTCACAGAAAGGGTCTGGCTTTCAGCCCAGTGCTGCTTCAGAGCAGGCAGAGGTCCCAGCCTGTCCTTTGCAGAGCTGAGCAGAGACACCAGCACTGTCAGCCGCGAGCAGCCCCGAGGCTTCTGCATAAATTTGGGTCTCCAAATAAGTTTGTGAGCATATTTTGGTTATTTCCTGCTGGCGTGAGGTAACGCGGAGGTTCTCAGTGACGGCAGGATGTCAGAAGATGTCACTGTCAAAACCAGCCCCGGGCAAGGCTGTGTCCTGGCCCAGCCCTCGTTTCATGCCTTTTGTGCAGCGGCGCTTCTCGCTGCGTCTGGGAGCGGGGGCGCGGGGAGCCGCTTTAATGATTTCGTAGGTGGCAGAATTGCTGAAGCGGAGAGACGCCAGGCCGGGGCCAGAGTCAGAGGGGTCCTCCCAGGCCGTCTGCCCTTTGCTGCTGCCGGCGTGCTGCCTGTGCAGAATGTCACCCACGGCCGCGGCTGGGCCCCGAGACGAGCAGAGAGCAAACTACGCCGCCCCTCTCAAGGCAGGAGCGTGCCCTGGCAACACGCCGCTGAGGTCCTGCAGGTGGAATCCTGCTCTCCTGGCAGCCAGCTCCTCAAACACCCTGATGGATGACGGCCGTTCAAAGGAGGGACAGGGCCATGTGGCTTTTGAAAGATTAAAGCTGGGCACGAAATTAGAATCGTATTCTTGTGTTAGAAAAGCTCGTATTAGAAATAGCGTGAGCAGCAGAAGTCAGGAGGTGGTTGTCCCCCTGTACTCAGCACTGGGGAGGCCACATCTGGAATATTGGGTCCAGTTTTGGGCACCTCAATACAAGAGAGAAATTGAGGTGCTGGAGCGGGTGCAGAGGAGGGCAACGAAGCTGGTGAAGGGCCTGGAGAATAAATTTTATGAAGAGCGATTGAAGGAGCTGGGACCATTTAGTTTGAGGAAGAGGAGGCTGAGAGGAGACCTCATAAGTCTCTACAACTTCTTGAAAGGACACTGTAGAGAGGTTGGGGCTGGTCTCTTCTCACAAGTGATAGAACAAGAGGGAATGGATTCAAGCTGCATCAGGGTAGATTTATACTGGACATTAGGAAGCAATTCTTTACAGAAAGAGTGGTCGGACACTGGAACAGGCTGCCCAGGGAGGTGGTTGAGTCACCATCCCTGGATGTGTTTAGGAGACGATTAGATGCGGTGCTGAGGGATATGGTGTAGGGGAGGCCTTTGTAGAGTAGGGTAGATGGTTGGACTCGATGATCCCAAGGGTCTCTTCCAACCTGAATGATTCTATGAAATACAAGAGGTTCCTGACTTCAAACACAAGTAAAAGAAAGTCATGTTCCTGTCACCATCGCTCTTCCGTACAGCAGGACTCTGCAATTGCTCCCAGTCTCAGCTGACTACTTCCTTGCCCTTGCGGATAGACACAAAAAAAAAAGCCAGGACAATGTCCAATGTCCTGAATGTTGAGACTTCAACCACTGTCAAATATTAACCAAGCATTACCCAGTGCTACCCCTGGATATTTATGCATTGCAAGTATCAGAGAAATTTCTCAAGAAAAAGAAACAGCAAAAGCTGAATTTTCAGGGTAAAATATCTCAGTGAAAAGATACAAAGTGAGATTTAGAAATTCAACAGCTTAAAAACTACTTTTAACACAGAGTTAAAACCTGCCAACAGGTTTTAGGAGACATTGCCTGATTATTTTTTTCTGTGGTTCACCTTTTGTTCTGACATGAGCATAAACTTGCACTCTAAAAGCAAAAGGAAAATTTCTATTTTATAATAAGAAATTTTAAACCTTTGATTAGCATCTTCAAGGGAAGCTTAAAATTTCTGATCACAGCGTGGAGGTACACACAGTGCAGAATATGTTGAATTCTAAATTTTTGACCAAAAAATATTCTATGTCGAGAGTCTAGAATCCCCTGGGCAGCCTATTCCAGTCTAGTTTTGCTCTGAGCCCTAAAACCCCTTAAAGTCTCCCATACATCAAGGAGGTGGTTCGGGGATTTGTCTCAGGAAGAGCAGACTACATTCCTACTGATCTCCTTCCTCTAGAAGGACACTGGGCACTTTTAGGTGTTGGCCACTAGCTTGCCAGCACACTGCCACTGCTGGTCTCAGGTAGGCTTTGGGTGCTGGGAGGGAAAGGTTTGGGCAGGGGGTCCTGCTGTGTGCCACGAGCCTCCCTCCATCCCTCACCTGCCCCAGGGATCACCTGCACCCAGTCCCATTGGCATCAATAACCAAACTGGGGCAAAACCCAAACATTTGGTCCCTCCATCCCTATGTAGCTTTTACTCATCGAACCGACCTGCATTCACACCGCGTTATCACAGAAATCTTCCTCAAAATATTCCCTCTGGAGTTCATTAGATTTCAAGTGCTTTGCTATTCACCCTCGTGTTCTGCAGTATCAACTTTCTCAGAGGTTTTAACAAGTGAACAATGAATAACAGTTGTAAAAAAATCATTCAGAATGATATAAACAAAGTTTGGGAGAGTTTGTTGCTTCCTGGGTCATTTTAACTAAGACCAAAAATGAAACTCCTTAGAAGGGAAAGTAAGATATTTTTTTTCAGAAGGGAATTCTCTGATTTCTTCTGCAGACCTCTTCTCCAGGAACCAGGCATATTTGTGTGATGATTAGTTCTTTCAGTGCACTTTCCCTTGACTCAGGGATGAGCAGTTCAAGGGACTAAGAAAAACAATGTGGTCTGCTGAATGGCACAACAGATTTTGTATCATGAGTTTGATTTGAGTGTTTGATAAGTAATATGTTTAAGTAATAAAAGAAAAACAATAATGGTCTATTTCTTCATAGTATTTGAAAATAGTTATTGATATCACCACAGCACATATTTCCTAGTTGACTTCTATTTCTGCATAATTTTACTAAACACGTTCTAAAAATCAAGTGGCTGAACTAAATTTTGGTTAAATTACTGCCTTTGACAAACACCTATAATTTACTTTTAAAAATACCCTCCTACAGAGGGTTGTAAGTAATCCAGATTATATTTGGTTTCCTTTATTCTTAATGGAGAAAAATTAATATTTCTAGGGTATGCCTGATTGGGTTTTGACTTCCATCTTGGGACAAGTGAAATTTCACCCTACAAGTGTCTCCAGAGTCTCTCCCAGGAGACGATGTGACAAATCCAGAGTCAGATGCCTGCCCTGCAGGTAGTGGTGTTGGGATAAAGGAGGAACAGACATTTTCTTGTCTGATCTGAGCATTGTCATGCTGCAAGAGTCACATCATTTTCCAAACCTTCTCACTCTGGCTTGTTTGCATAGGGTTTTTTTAGGCTTCTCTGTGCCTAACAAGTTTAAAAAAAGTCTGGTCTTGAGAAAGGTGATGGCAAAAATGAGTAACTCCACCTCCCCCATCTGCTTCCCCTGGCTTCAGAAGTGTTCCCATGCCTCTCCCCGTACAAAAATCTTCAGCAGCCTCAGGAGGAGAGGATGCGGTGGTGCGCGGGCTCTTCAGCCTGCTCTTCTCTTGGAGAAGATACGTGTTTCAAGCAGGAATAAAACCAGCCCTTTAAGTTGCCATTTCTCAGAAGGAGGTACGTTACTGACAAGGTCTGTGCTGCAATAGTGTGATAAGTGGGTTGATATCTTTTAAAGGTTTGGTTACAAAGAGTCTTCTTGCAATATCAAGGCTTTTCTCCAAGTGCTTTTCAGTTTTAGATGCAATCCATCCTATCTTTGACATGACTATTATATTGATGCTTAAAGGTATCAGACTCCCAAGCTTTTGATTCCTCAAGACTCATTCTTATATAAGGTCCAAGTGACCTGTTGATGATAATGAAAGCCCACAGTGTGCTGCCTTGCATTTTCCTCTTTCTTACATAGTTATTTAAAAGGAAGAGTCCAAATCATGAGCTTTATTTTAAGCTCAGTCAGAACTCTTACTGACTTAATTGAGAATACAGGTGGAAAAGGACAGACTATAAAAAGAATAAAAATGAGTTAAATGAGGACTTGGCCAGACAATGCAGGAGAAAAAAATTAAACAAAGCAAAACCAAAACCTACATCCAATTCCTAGACAAAGCTACAGAGAAAGTTGTGATTGGTCACTATGGCAACAGATTTCTAAATGGAAATAAAGTGCTTTTAATACTGCAAGCACATTTTTCTGTACAGATCTAGCAAATGAACTCAGACCTCATTAAAGTGAATATAATTTTACAATAGGTATTATACAGAATGTCAGAAACACCAATACATAGAGAATCAAAATATAAATAGCTATAAGCTGTGGATGTTTTTGCCATATTACTGGTTTAGTCATTCGGAGGCTCAGGAGGTAAATGCTGACATTAGTTATTTTCTTTCCCCAGGGAGTCTTTTAATAACCGGTATAAATCAAGGCAACTGTAAGCTTAAATGGGAAATATTTGCTTTTGTTTTCTTGGCTTTTATACTAATGGACTCGGGCTGGTGAATCAACATATTGCGATCTATTCCACGGTGTAAGGGTTTGTTCGTGCAGTCTCATTTCTCACCCACTTTGCTCCCCACCCATCACCAAGGCGTCGAGGCCAAGCCAGCCTTGCATCATCCACATGGATTTTGGATGCCTGTCAACAGGAGCTGGAACTCCTGCAAGATTTGTCCAGTACTGTACCAATAAAATCAGCATCTAACACGCACATTCTGATTTAGACCAACAGAACCATATTGTCACTTCCATACCTAAGTCCCGTTCAGGGAAGGTGGATGCAGTGCTGGGGAGGAGCACAATCATCCAAAGTAAGACACTGAAGTGATGGAGCAGGTCCAGAAAAGGGCAACAGAGCTGGTGAGGGGTCTGGAGCACAAGCCTTATGAAGAGCAGCTGAGGGAGCTGGGGGTGTTCAGCCTGGAGAAAAGGAGGCTGAGGGGAGACCTTCTCGCTCTCTCCAACTCCCTGAAAGGAGGGTGTAGCCAGGGGGGGTTGGTCTCTTCTCCCAAGGAACAGGCCGTGGGACAAGAGGAAATGGCCTCAAATTGCTGCAGGGGAGGTTAAGATTGGATATTAGGAAAAATTTCTTCACTGAAAGGGTTATTGAGCATTGGACTGGGCTGCCCAGGGCAGTGGTTGAGTCACTGTCCCTGGAGGGGTTTAAAAGACTGGTAGACGTGGTGCTTAGAGATATGGTTTTTGTCTGTGTCGGGTTGATGGTTGGACTAGATGATTTGAAAGGTCCCTTCCAACCCAGACAATTCTATGATTCGATGATTCTGTCCTGGCGCAGGATGATAGTGGAGCCACCACAGACCTGCATTGTCCTTGTCCCTTGCTGCTGCCTCCAGCCTTGTCTGTGACGCACTGCTTATTTCCTGATGCCTCATCTTCCCTCCCCACACATTCTACCCTTTCAGAAGATTTTTATTCTGGGATCTCTTCAAATGTAATCCTTCAGAGCAGGAACAGTCTTAACCCTAGGCTGCCTGATGGCTGTGCAAAGAATACCGGTACAGCTTCTGCTGTAACATATTCCTTCATACATTGATATTTTGATCCAAAAAGACGAGCATTTTAGAGCAGCTGCAAAACTAGACATCCTTTCACACTTGGGCTGTGTGCCTGTCCTAAAACCCCTGTCTCTTTATTTAATATACAGGGAAGGATTCAGTCTGTAGGAACTGTCTCACAGACACCATCTCAGCTCTCCGCAGATCTCCCTTGGGCAGGGGAGGCCAAACTTGCTGGGAAGAGCCCGGTGGGAATGTCTCATCCCCGGCCAAGCGCTGCGGGAGTTCAGCCCCGGCCAGGGAGCGTGGCCAAGGAGCGGGCAGGGGGGCATGGGAGCGGGCAGGGGGGACACAGCCCCCCGGAGCCCTTCCTGCGGGCAGTGAGTCATTGCTGTCTGGCTGCCGTGAAGGAACACTTGTCTTTAAAGAACTGCTTTCCACAGGCTTCATTGAAACCCGCAGTCCATGCCTCGCTTCAGAGGGAGGGAAGAAGTGGAAGAGACTCACATTTTAAGTTTGGTTGCAAAGTCCCACCGTTTTAAATCCTGTCAGACACTATGCCATCAAGCTGCAAAAGTATGAGAAGAATTTTCCACTCAGTATGGACAGGCAAGGTTTGTTTCTTTCTATGCCTGGAACAGACTGTCCACCCGATTTTAGTTTTTGGGTACATGCACCCTGTTTACAACACTTATGCCCTTCAAATCAAAGGGGATCTACAAGCTTTGTGCCTCAGCAAATGTGGTATTTCTTTTAATTGTTGTGTAGAATAAGTGCATTTTGTGCCTACTTTTTATAGGACAACAAGCTAAAAATTATATTGTCTTAGTAGTAATTTTTGAGAGATTATTCCTTATTTTAAAACATTCTGAATACAACAGCCAACACCTTAACACCCATCCCTGAGTTTCTGGGCATCTTAATAAATACCTTGATAGCAGGAGTTGGAATGATGTGCGGGAATGAAGGAAACAGGTCCCTGGGGCTGAAAATGGAAACAGAGGGCATAAAAGTCAAACCAAAACCCAAGGAAGGACAGGCTGAGCTTTTGCCATGAAGCCTTCAGGCATGAAGCTCCCTGAGAACAAAAGTCAGCATTGTTGGCATCGACCTTTGGTTTTGTAACAGCCACGTACCTTAAGGCTTAAGCACCTCACTTGATCCATATTTCTAAATTATACTCGCTTTACTGTGAACAAAACCAGAAAGCCCCAACTCTCAAAGATACACAGGTTCCCAGCTCCTAGGAATTTGTCTTCCAGGGAACTGGGAGTTTTATACCTAACTGCCTTCGAGGATCTGGGACTATTTTTCTCCCCCATCCCTGGCAAATGAGCACAGAAGTGGAATAACACGCCGAAGAACAAGAGGAGGATTCCAAACTACTGGCACTAAGAAGGTTTCAGTTAACCAGCCACAGGCATGAACTCACAGAGAGGACTTCTCTCAAAGGGTGATTTGCAGCTGAGCACCTGGAGAAAATAATTTGCACCTGGCACAGCTAAAACCTTTTGCCCTTTTTTTTTTTTTTTAACTAAGAAATAAAGAAAGAAGCACAGGGAAGATTTATGTGATCTTCACACTCAGAGTCAGCATCCCAGCAGAGGAAAATCAGATGAAATATAACAATGGCTAAAGCGGGCAGGAAGATGTACAGCAGGGGGAAAAAAATTCAGTATCAATATTAGCGAAAGGATGTGTGATGTGAGTGAGAGGGGCTGTGCTTCATCCGGCTGGGGACACAGAGGTGTCAGGCAGAGCCAGGGGATGTGCTGGGCAGCGGGAGGGCTGTTTGGGGCAGGGAGGGAGGCAGCGTGGGCAGGATGCCCGGCCTGACGCTGCGGATACTCTAAGAGCCACAGCAGAGCCAGGGGACAGCCATCGCTGCCACCGCAGCATTTTTACAAGCGTACCCTGTTCAGAAGAGATGAAAGTGTGGGATTAACTCAAGGATCGTGCTTTTCTGCCTCGGGCCCAGAGGTCTGATGTCCAGTACATTCTCCTCCTTAGCACGTACGGCTTTGGAGCAGGGCAGACGGCTCCCCGGAGAGGCTCCTGCTGGAGCAGCCCGCGTTAGCCAGCCACCCACCGAGCCACAACAAGAGCAGGGCTGCAGCCTCGCCAGCCAAGCCTGCCCAGCCACTGCTGCAAGGCTCGGAGCAGGAGCTCACAGGCAACTTTTTGAGGTCCCCTTTCTAAGCGTGGGGCGAGAGCCTTTGCAACCAACCCCCCTAAAGCCGCAGGAGT
>JAHREE010150534.1:0-11750 GCA_033628505.1 Tringa tobata
GACACACGGCTGTGTCACACGGGTAACACAGGCTTATGGGCAGAGCTCCCACCCCGGGTACACAGTTGTGTGCACGCTGCTCCCCAACAACGGCAACCTGGCTCTTGCCCATCAGCCAGACCTGAGATCCCTGGAGTTTTACTCCTGTGGTACCAGCTAAGCCATGTTGCCATCACCAGTCGCCGGCATTTACCTTGCACATCTAAAATTCACACCATGGAAAAAACCTGCCAGAAAAGCAGGAGACCGAGAAGGCGGTCGCTTCCTTTCGAGAAGTCTGCCTGGCTCTGACTGGGAAAGACGGAAGGCAGAGAAGGACAAATGGACAGACATGGTGGCATATTTGGGTCTCTTTCCAGCAATTCTCTCACAAACAGTCCAAGCCTCTTTGAAATGAAATTTTGTAGGCGATTAGCTCACAATGTGAACTTAATTGCTTTTGGTATTTAAAAAACCCCATTAAATTAAACGGCCGAGATATTGAGGCTTAAGCAATGGCTGCTTCCCATGCACAGTAACTACCAGCCTCATTACTGGGACGCCAATTCCAGCAGCGGAAGGCGCAGACCCATGCGACGTGACCGGTGCAGCTCCAACGCTCCCTCCCAGCTCACAGCCCGTGGGTGAGATGATCATCAAGAGCAGTGAGAGGAGGGCTCACAGCAAGGAGCAGCAGCCCCACAGCGAGCTCAGCTCCTGGTTCCCCAAAGCACCCTTGTTGGACCAGACAAGCCAAACTGGAAGCCAAGGGGACATCGGGATCCTTTGGGTCAACGAGAGGAGAGGCCGGAGTGGGACAGTCCCACACTGCAGGACATCTGGGTCCTGCTCCACCAGGACATTCTATTCTATTCTATTCTATTCTATTCTATTCTATTCTATTCTATCCTATCCTATCCTATCCTATCCTATCCTATTCTATTCTATAGAATCATAGAATCATCTAGGTTGGAAGAGACCCTTGGGATCATCGAGTCCAACCATCTACCCTACTCTACAAAGTCCTCCCCTACACCATATCCCTCAGCACCACATCTAATCGTCTCTTAAACACATCCAGGGATGGTGACTCAACCACCTCCCTGGGCAGCCTATTCCAATGCCCGACCACTCTTTCTGTGAAGAATTCTTTCCTAATGTTTAGTCTAAACCTACCCTGTTGGAGCTTGAAGCCATTCCCTCTCATTCTGTCACTAATTACCTGTGAGAAAAGACCAGCACCAACCTCTCTACAGTGTCCTTTCAAGTAGTTGTAGAGAGTGATGAGGTCTCCCCCAGCCTCCTCTTCCTCATACTAAACAGTCCCAGCTCCTTCAGCCTCTCTTCATATGATTTGTTTTCCAGCCCCTTCACCAGTTTCGTTGCCCTCCTCTGCACTCGCTCCAGCACCTCCAGATCTCTCTTGTATTGAGGTGCCCAAAACTCAACACAATACTCCAGGTGTGGCCTCACCAGTGCTGAGTACAGGGGCACAATCACCTCCCTACTTCTGCTGGTCACACTATTTCTATTCTATTCTATTCTATTCTATTCTATTCTATTCTATTCTATTCTATTCTATTCTATTCTATTCCATGACATCAGGGTGACCTCCGCTGCGCCGCTTTGGTCCCTGTTCTTCAGGGATGCCACGGCGCTCACACTCAGAGAGCAGCGGCTGTGCAGCTCCCATGAGTGACTACAAAGTGACGCCAGCTCGGTTGGTACCATTTCTCCCCGGGGACAGCCCCAAAGCTGGCACCTTGCACTTCTTCATGCCGTCTCCTCCGCCACCGGGACGGCACGCATTTAGTGCCACAATACAATAGAGCGGCCGAGGGTAGCGCTTTCACCTTACTTTACTTGTTTGTTTAAATTATTTACACTCCTCAGATGCAAGATTGCTCTCCAAGAGGAGCTTCCTTTTGGCTGCTGCAGCTTTAAAATGACTTGCATCCATCACTCAATCGCTTTCAGGTCAAACCCACGCTCCCGACTTAATGACCACATTTCCGCAGCAACAAATCTGTCACCGCTGTTTGTTTAAAGCCAACAATCTGTAGGAGCACCCTGTGCAAGGATTGAATTAACTCAGCATCCGAATGACTGCGGCGCCGGATCATTCAAATTGCACCTTTCCTAAGATCTTCCAACAATGTTAATTAATGTTCCTTGGGTGACGCGCAACGTGCTGCCGGAGGGAGCAAAGCTTGATCCCTGTGGGAATGGGACCACCGGAGCCGGGCTCCTGGCTGTCCCGTCCCCAGGAGTAGGTGGGGATGTGTGTGTGTGTTGGGGAAGAAGAGGGGCTGGTGGCTCCTCCTTGCTCTGACACGACCTACACTGATTTCCCCCAAAGTTTAGCGATTCTGCTGACGTATTTTTTTTCCAGGAAATTCCTGCCCAAAGGGTAAATACATCGCCATCAACAAGAATGAAAAATATGTCGCTATTTCCCTTGAATTCCAGCTACTTGTTGTTGGTCTGGGGTTTTTCTTGGGTTTTTTTTTTTTTTTTTTGTGCGTGCCCAGCTGTTTTAGAACAAAGCCTTGAAGTCTGTTGGGAAGGTGACTTTGGGGCCAGGGAGTGTTTTGGATTTCCCCTTGGGAATCTCGCCAACTTCGGGCAAAGCCAGTCCTGCCCGCTGACACGCACGTGCGCTGGCGCCCACCCCCGGACCCGTCCCCTGCTCCCAGCTGCTGCAGACCCCCCCCCGGCACCCACCCCAGGCACCTGCGTGGGGAGCGGGGACCCGGCTCTCCGGGCGCTCGATGGCTTCCCCAGGAAGGGCGAGGGAGGAAGCCGTTCCATTGAAACACTTGGGCCAGCAAGAGCTGGAGTCAGGGGGCAGGAGAAGGGGGAGGAAATGGTGGTGAGGGGAGCTGAGATGACACCAGAGAAACAGGGGAAGGGACCGGGACAAGGAAATGAGGACAAAGAGCTGGGACGGGGATGGGGAGGGAGACTGAGCCTGGCAAGACGCGCAGAGAAGGAAGGAGGGAGTGGGATTCAATCCAACCCCAAACCACCTAGGTCTCCTGCTGCCATCCACAGCCTCCAGCTGCTCCAGCCCTTGCCCACCGGCAACGTCCTTGGCCCAATGTCCTCATCCCAGGCCCCTGGCCACAGTCCCTGCTTGCCTGGGCCAACTGCAGTATCCACATCTCCACAGAGCAGAACCAGGGTCTGCTGGGGGGTCCTAACCTGAAGAGCTGGAGCCCTCCCCCAGCCTCCCCTCAGCTCCCTGCAGTTAATTGGGACACTGCTTTAATCTCTACCTGCCATTGATTTCAATTCAGCTCCAATTTTCTTCTTTGACCTTCTCTCCTCCAGACCCCGCTCGCAAACAGAACACAAATCCTCACACATCCCCTTCGTTTTTCCCTGCGACATTCCAGTTTGCCCCAGTCTCAGGTTGGGGAAGGAGATGACTAACACCTGTTTGAGCCAAAGTGCTCATGCACAGGGACAGACCCACTGCTGCCTGCATAGACACCCTCCCCTGGGCACGCTCACCCTGGCTCCAGCACGGAGAGGGAAGCGGTGATGCTCTGATGCCACCCAACCCACAAGAGAAAAGCACGAGAAAGAGACTTCCAGATGGCTTCCTCCAGGACAGTTGCCTTTTTTCTAGGAGCCTGTGGGTCCAAGCAGGCACGTGGGACTGCTCCTGACTGTGCCTGGGTCTCAGCTGCAGGGTTGGCATCCGGCACCCATCCTGCTGGAGGGATCTTCTTCTGCCCACCTGAAAGCTGGTCCCTCCGTGCCAAGTCCCAGCCCTGCGTGGGCTGTGATGCTCCAAATGCAAGTGGAAGGAGATGAGCTGGACATGAGATAGGGGAAGATCTCTCCTTCGCTGTGTCCCTGGGGCCACGGATCAGGCCCAGAGACCGGGAGCGCCTGCCCCAGCTCCCTGATGCCCCTGGTGCTCTGTGCCGTGATCTGGAAGGGGAGCCAGCCACTCGGAAGCGGTTAAAATCAGGTTGCAGTGTGCTGGTGTAGACAAGAAGGGGAGGAGAGGGCCCTAGACAGTGCCTGGGAGATGTCCCCTGGTGAGAGACATTGCCAGCACCGAGGGGAAGGGGGGAGGAGCTGTCAGGGGGGCAGAAGATGGGAAAGGCATCATCCCTTAATACCCATCCCTTCCTGGCACCCCAAAACAGGTGGGGAACCTCTGCCAAGGCTCCTTTCTCAAAAAAGCCTGGATGCCAGAATTTCAGCCCTCCCAGGGCCCTTCTTTTCCTGGCAGCAATTCACTATGTAAAGAGGCTGGATATTTATAATTATGCTCAAAGTGGCCACTTTGAAAATCTATATGTCTCTAGGCTCCCTGTACATCATAATGTCAAGTCTGTGAATGGAGGCATCCATCAGAGGCCTCACATCACAGACCTCGGAGCTGTGATAAACACTCTGGAAATGCTCGCTGAACCCCGCGTCCCACCGCTGCCTTCTGGGGAAGAGACTTGGTCTTTTGGGGGGGTGCCCCCGTGGAGACTTCTCTGGAGGGGGTGGGGGCACCAGGTGATCAGAGACAGGGATGGGAGCAGGGTCTGGGTTCCTCTAGCCAGGCTCTTTCCTGCTGACCCTTGCTTTACCCCAGCAACATGGGCTTTCCTCCAGCTGGGACCATCCAAGCCATCGCTCCGTTTCCACGCCACAGGCACAACACTTGTGAAAAGGCAGCTCCCATCCCTCCGTCTCTGAGAAAGTCCCTGCACCACGAGGGTGGTGAGGTACAAGGACAAGATGCACTCCTCAAACATCAGCTCCACTCTTGGCCATCAAATCCCCATGGTTTGGCCTCATCGACCCCAGGATCTCCCCAGCCTGATTGAAAAAAACTAGCTGAGCACTGGAGGGGGGGTGGATCTCAGCCCACATTCCCAGCAGGGAAACCGAGGCAGGGAGCTGCAGTCCCTTCCCCAGGACAGCAAATGTCAGAACTGACCCTGATGCTCCAGCTGCTGTCCCGCCGTGCTTGTGGGGAGTTCCTACCACACCTCTCCTGGCGTGGGGGACACAAAGGAGCCCCGTGTCACCCCCTGGAGAAGCGGGGCAGGTGCCCTGCCGGCCAGACGCCCGTGGGAGACCGGGAGCGCCGCTCTCTGCCTCCGGCGCGGCGAGAGGACGCGCAGCCCTCGCTGACGCTTCGCCCAGGCTGTTCTTAAAAATTTATTACTCCGTTGCAACATGAAAAATAAGACAGAGAAGTAATCATTAGTATAACTATAACTCCCCGCGCAATAGTCCCACTTGTAAATTGAGATTTATGATTGCAGCCGCCGATATTTTAGAGGCCGGTGCAGGCGGCGGTGGCAGCACAGCCCTGCTCCGCGCTGCCCCGCCGCAGTCACAGTTTATCACAATCTGCGGAGATTATTGCAATGAATAATACACAACGGGCTGGCAGTGAAGAACTATTCCCGATCAAACGCTTCTGTAAACAACTGAATAAATAATATTGCCCGGCCCCTCTTTAGAGCCCTCGGAGGCCCCGGGAAATCTCTCATTACTCAGCAGGAGAGGCAGCGGGGGGCTCGGAGATGCCACCGGGGAGGGATGCAGTGACTCTGGGCAGGCACAGGACAACCCAGGCACTGGCACTTCCCATGCAGACAGCTCGCCCTGCCATATTTTTTTTTGGCGCAAAAGGAGCCTGAGACACAGGAAAGACCCCCTTGTGGTCCCACAGCTCCATGTGAAGGGCCGTCACTGCTCTGAACAACCTGCTTGGACGGACAGACAGACGCATGCGCAGACAGACAGGTATTGCTCTCCTCTCTTCTGCCTGGCAAAGCTTTTGCTCGCTCCTGATATTACCAGGGCCCCGCGGGTGAGTCGGCAGCAGGTAAAGAGCAGGTCTGGGGACTGCCTCCCCCCACCCGTCGCAGCGATGGGGTGGCTGGGGCCAAGCCCACCGGGAGCCGGGCTCCACGCGCTCCCTGAAATGTCAGTAAGTAATGCAACGTGATCGGGGTTGTGCTGTTCCAGCAGCTCTGGAAAGGGCATTTCTCACACAGCTCGGAAGGATAAAGTTCAGCTCCGCGATGCCCCGGGTTCCCCCACTGCAGCGAGCTCCGGCTCGGCCACCGCATCGCACTGCCACCAGCACCGGGGCTGCAGAGACCCCTGCCCAGAGGGTGAGAAGGGGGGATTTACCCCTTCCCCAGCACCCATGAGGCAGAGGTGCTTTATTTACTCTCCAAACACCTACACTCAAAATACAGAGAGCGGCAGCGTGACCTGCAAGCAGCCAAGGGAGGGTTATAACTGCCTCGGGCTATAAACCAGCTCTCTAATCACAGAATCACAGAATGGTTAGAGTTGGAAAGGACCTTAAAGATCCTCGAGTTCCAACCCCCCTGCCACAGGCAGGGACATCTCCCACCAGAGCAGGTTGCTCAAAGCCCCATCCAGCCTGGCCTTAAACACTTCCAGGGATGGGGCATCCACAGCTTCCCTGGGCAACCTGTTCCAGTGTCTCACCACCCTCACAGGAAAGAATTTCTTCCTAATATCTAATCTAAATCTCCCCTTTTCCAATTTAAAACCATTACCCCTTGCCCTGTCACTACACTTCCTGACAAAGAGTCCCTCTCCAGCTCTCCTTAGGCTCCCTTCAGATATTGGTAGGCTGCTATAAGGAGCCTTCTCTTCTCCAGGCTGAAGTTTCAGCCCCTCACACCACCTGGGTGCCCATGTGCCCCTGCCCAGACACCCCCGGGCAGGGAACATCCCCCTGCACCCGCGTCCTGCCTTCTCCAGGAAAGTTTGCATCCCCGTGTCGGCTGGTCTGCGGCGTCTCTGTGTGTGCAGGAATCGGCTCCAATTAATCCCCCCTCAGCTTGGCCCGCCCGCTTCATTACCTCCCCTTGATGAGAACCATCAGTGGGGCCTGTATGATTTTGCTAATTAGCCTCACTTCGTTTATCATTTCCATTTTCTCCCAGAGACGCTCGGCTTGCTGGGCGACAGCTTCATCTCCCGCTGAAACAATGCGGCCCCTTCTGTGCCTGTCTCACTTAGCGCTGTCACCGCAGCCATTATGAAATTGGGGTTTCATTTACACACTAATTAAACATTACAGCTTGTTCACAATTACAACATGGGGATGAGGAGGTAACTAATTACTTAAGAAATGAGCTAACATTTATCTCCAATTCCTCCCCCCCCTACCGCCCCGGCCCGCCGCCCTCCTCTCCAATCAAGATCAGAAATTGTTGTTCGATGGCGGCGGCCCAGCAGGCCACTGCCCACCTCCCCGCGTGCCACGTCCCCTTCGGGGGGACCGTACCGAGAGCCTGGCCAGGGGACAATCCATCAACCCCTAATGGCAGCCAGGATGACGGAGGGCCGCGGCAGCAGCGTGTGGGCCTTTGCCAAAGGGGCTGCATCGGGACGAGTCGCAACGCTCGGAATGCATCTGTCCCGGTCAGCCCTGTCTGCCAACGTGGCATCTCTGGGACAGCCTGGCCATGGAGGTGGCAGGGACCGAGGGGCTCCCTGGGCATCACGGCTCCCTGCGCCCACCGGGGTCGGGCCCGTCGGGTTAAGGCCTGGCTCTGCAGAGAGGCCGGGGACGCCGTCACCGTCTCCCCGGCCCTGCTGATGGGCAACTCATCCTGAAAAGACATTTTCTTCAGGGAGGAATTAACATTTAAAACTGAGAAGCATTAGAGTAAATAAAGCAGGCTGTCACTCGGATCAAAAGGTGACACAAAGGCTGGGCTTGGGACACAAAGGTGAGTGGGGTGACGGGCCCTTGGGGAGCGGGCGAGGAGATTCAGATGGATGAGAGGACGCACGGTGGCCTGCAAGGCAGCAAGCCGGCTGGTGGGGGAGAGAGGCTGGAGAGGCCAGGGATGCTGGTGTGATGCCTGGACACTGGTGTGATGCCTGGACACTGGTGTGATGTCTGGATACTGGTGTGATGCCTGGACACTGGTGCGGCGCCTGGATACTGGTGTGATGCCTGGATACTGGTGTGATGTCTGGATACTGGTGTGATGCCTGGACACTGGTGCGGTGCCTGGATACTGGTGCGGCACCTGGATACTGGTGTGATGCCTGGACACTGGTGTGGCACCTGGACACTGGTGTGGCACCTGGATACTGGTGTGATGCCTGGATACTGGTGTGATGCCTGGACACTGGTGTGATGTCTGGATACTGGTGTGATGTCTGGACACTGGTGTGGTGCCTGGATACTGGTGTGATGCCTGGACACTGGTGCGGTGCCTGGATACTGATGTGGTGCCTGGATACTGGTGTGATGCCTGGATACTGGTGTGATGCCTGGATACTGATGTGGTGCCTGGATACTGGTGTGATGCCTGGACACTGGTGTGATGCCTGGACACTGGTGCAGTGCCTGGATACTGGTGTGATGCCTGGACACTGGTGTGATGCCCGGACACTGGTGCGGTGCCCGGACACTCCTGCAGGCTCTGGGAAAAGGGCAGTGCCACTGCAGGGCTTCTGAAAGGCAAGAGAATCCTACCCCCCCACCCCCCGTAAACATCCCTAAGCTCTGGAAATGCTCTCAGAAAAAAAAATACCTAGTTCAGCACCAGGCAATTAAGGTTCTTTCGCAACTCTTAACCCGCGATTTTGAGACAAAGAATTTGGCCTTGGCATAATTTGAACTGCTAATTGCTTTCCTGATCCGCAGTTAGAGAACTGAGCCCAAGCGCATGCACAAAAAAAAATCACCTTCCCCGTCTGGGAGAAAATTCAGAGCCGCTCTCCAGGGGGAAGGGGATGCTCTCTTCTTCCCTCCGAGCGGCTTAAAAAATAATGATCAGGAAACAGTTAAGCAAAAGGGGGGTGAACTGATGGTTTTAAAAAAAAGAAACTCACACCACTTTATAATAATAGTAACAACTCATTCCCATAGTTTTTATCCTTCCTGTCTTTAGCCCACAAAAAAAAAAAAAAAAAAAAAAAGAAACCCTGAGCTAAACTACTGACACTGGCTGGGAGCTTAGAACTGCCGCATCAAACAGAGCCCTTGAATCTCCTGAACATAATTGTGCTGCCCTCTAACCTCAACCTTCAATCAGTGCAGTGTAACTATCTCATTTTAGCCTACAGAACACACCCCTCTGCTAACTAGCAGCCATATTCTTCTCATTAGGAGACTGCTCTGGACGGGAGCACGGAGGCAAAGCCGTTGTCTCTCTTTTTCTCTCCCTCTCTGCCTCTCTCGGCTGTTATATATGTACTTCTGGAGGGGGAGAGCACTAGCAGAGGGCTTTGTGGGTGCCGGAGATGGCTCAGCTGCCAAGCTCTCAGTCCCCTGGGCGTGCAAAGCAAACCAAATCGCTGGATTTGGAGGACACGAGAGGGGTCCCAGCCCCGGTACCTCCAGCACCGGGCGGCTGGACCCGGGGAGCTGCAGCTGGTGGCTGGAGCCAGAAGGGCAACGAAGCTGGTGAGGGGTCTGGAGCACAAGTCTTATGAGGAGAGGCTGAGGGAGCTGGGGGTGTTCAGCCTGGAGAAAAGGAGGTTGAGGGGAGACCTTGTCGCTCTCTACAACTACCTGAAAGGAGGGTGCAGAGAGGCGGGGGTCAGTCTCTTCTCCCAAGTCACAGGCGACAAGACAAGAGGAAACGGCCTCAAGTTGCACCAGGGGAGATTCAGATTGGATATTAGGAAAAATTTTTACACTGAAAGGGTTATCAAGCATTGGAATGGGCTACCCAGGGAAGTGGTTGAGGCACCATTCCTGGAGGTGTTCAAAAGACGGGTTGATGTGGTGCTGAGGGACATGGTTTAGTGATGGTTTTTGTCAGTGTTAGGTTGACGGTTAGACTAGATGACCTTGAAGGTCCCTTCCATCCTAGATGATTCTATGATTCTAAGATGCTGAGAGGTGGCAGTGGGCAGGGGGACATGGGTGGCACAGGCCACCAGCAGTGCCAGCACCATGCCAGCTACTGAGAAGCTGGCAGGAAAGCAAGGGGCAATGCAGGATATGGAGCGCAGCAGGAAGGTCTGCACAGAGACAGCCCCTACAGCTGGGTGGTCACTCCCATGGCACGTTACCGGCCCAGGTGTAATTAACAGCAAGGCTAACTACAGCAGGAAAACTTACCCAGGGCTGCCAGGCAATCTCCATCACTGAGGTGTTTTGCATCATGCCACTGGGAAGGGGTTTTTCCATGGTTAAAGATAGCTTGGCGTCACGGGGGGACAAGATGGGACACTCCTGTAGCCCACCCGGTACACCAGCACAGCACCACTGATCCCGCTGCATCCCCTGGCCAAAAACTGATGGGAGCTCTCGAGTCCCTGCTTCCAAGCTGGAGCAGGATCGCTCAGGACTCTTGGGGACAGAGGACAACACTGCCATCCCAGCACAGTGCCCACAGGACCGGGAACCAGCCAGAGCTCCAGCTTAATGGCACAGCCGGGATCAGCCCACGCAGTGGTGGCGGCAGCTTTGGGAAGACCCTGATGCTACGGAGGACACAGAGGAGAGTGGATCCCCTCTGATCCCACTGCAGACCCCCAAAGCGAGCGAGGCCACACTGGGAAAGGGCAGCAGTTTGGGTGGCGCAGCCCTCCCCTCCTGCCAGAGCCCTTTGCCCTGGGATTTCAACGCGTTAGCGACTTGGGAGAGGGGGAATTAACACTGATTTGTGTAAGGACGAGGAAAAAACACAGCAGACGCCTCAGTGCCCACCTTCCCCACCCAGCAGCATCTTCCCCATCCAGGCCTTGTCCCTGCATCCTCTGCTGAGTTACAGCAGCTATTAACACAGTCCGAGTTCGTTATCTTAAACAGGCCGCTCAGGACACGGGGCGGCGATCCTTAAACCAATTAATGCGATCCTTTGATTTCAGGGGAGAATGAAGAGGGGACTGTCAGAGCAGCGGCAAGACGGGAGTTACGGGTCAGAGCCTAACAGCACCGAGGTGCCCGTTAGCTCTTAACGAGAGGCGGGGGCCGGTGGGCAGCTGCCAGACCTGGCTGCTGTCACAGCCCTTCTCCACAGCTTCACCCCAGCGCTGCTTCCCGGGCACCGGGGAGAGCAAAGGAAAGCATCTCCGTGGTGCTTAACGGGGCTCCGGATGCCAAAAATGCCTCTTCTACACCGGGCCTGTACCAGGGCTGCGATGGTACCGTGTCGCAGCAACTCATCCTGGCACGGATGGAGCTCCCCTCCGCTGCGGTGGGGACCGGCCATGGCACCGGCGGTCCTCGGCCAGAGGGTCCCGGGCATCCCAGGGTGCCAGGGGCAGCATCACCCCGTGGCCCAAAACTTTCCTATCTTTCTTTGCTTGGCCCTTTTTTTAAAGCAGAAGTTCTCTCTTAGCGAAGTCTTTCGGGGGAGGTGGAGAGAGAGAGTAGGAAGCCAAAGAGAATCGTCTTGCTAGTCAAAGCCTTTAACAACTATTTTTAATATCAGGCAGAGGAGCAGGATTTTGAAATGAAACAGCCGGTGCCTCTTTGATGGGCGAGCTACAGATCTTGAAACAAGGTCCATTCCCTCCTCCTTCACTAACTAACAGCCATATTTCTCTCATTAAAGACAATCTGGCCGTATTTTCAAACTTCTTAACAAGGCGATCACCGTAATTTGAGATTTCTATTATCCATGCTCCTATTACAGCAGTCTTTTAAGCAGCTGGTTTTTTTTTCTGCCTTCTTTCCCCGACTTTGTCTCTCCCCTCAAACTGCCATCAGTGGTAATGACGTGCAGGAAACAAGAGCGCCCAGAACCATCTTTCTTTTCCCCCTTTCTTTTTGGTACTAGGTTGTG
>JAHREE010150534.1:21704-34033 GCA_033628505.1 Tringa tobata
GGGAGCTATGGGGCTTGGGGGAGTTAATTTATTACTGGCCTACGTAACGGCTTTGTTGCTCCTGCCTTAGCAAAACAGAGGGCTCCACAGATAATTAATAGACAGCATTGCTAATCCTGTCGGGAGATGATTAGTAATTAAAACTCCTAATTAAGTCTACGCATAATTCGCTGAAATTACACTCTGTGTACACACAACAGGGGGAGGTTTCCTTCGCCTTCAACAAACACGCCCCGGCGTCCTCACGGCTGTGGCCGGGATGCAGGATGGCCGGCCACAGGGCAGGAGAAGGTCGGGGTGCAGGATGGGACCCCACCACCCACCTGCCGGGTGGCCCTGGGTGACGGCGGCAGCAGCTCCGCGTGTGGCTCCCTCTCCTGGGCTCCGTCCCAAAGAACAAGCCCAGACACAGAGCAGGAAGGTCCCTGAGCTCAACACCAGCAGATCCAGGCCCAGGATGCATCCCTGGTGGCACCCCTGAGGGAAGGGAAGCTTTGGAGGGAGGATGCTCGGGACAGGAAGGCAGCAGGGCTGTCCCTGCAGAGGGGCTCTGAGTGACCATATCTCAGGCTGCCTTCCCAGCCCAGACACATCCCACGGACCCTGACCAAGGAGCAATGAAAAGGAGGCTGGCAGGATCCCGGGAAAACCCCGGGGCCAGCTCTGGAAGGCTCCTGACAGCAGGATGCTAGTGCCAACCCCAGCCCTGCAGCAGCATCAGGGAGCCGGTGGCACGTGTCCCAGCCCCGGGATCAGCCCCGGGTCCATCTCTGCATCACGTTTTTCCTTTCCTAATCAAGGTCATTCGGTACAGCAGCAATACCTGAGCAAACTAGCTAAGCAGCCGGGGTGGAAGTTGGCCTGACCACTGAAGGTCAAGTGTGCACTTATGCATATTCAAAGCTGCCTGCAGGATCGATCGGGTTTTAATTGTTTTTCCTGGGGTTTTGGAAGGAAGTGCCGGGGGCATTGATCAGTCCCAGCCGAGGCCGCTCACACTTCGGGGCTGGCAGGGACTGTCACTTTGCTGCAGGCAGAGGGAAATGCGGGCAGAGATGAAGGCAGGCCAGGGGAGAGGCCAGCCACCTTCGGCCGGGAGGAGGAGCCATCGCTGGGCTGTGGTGGAAAATAAAGTTTTTTAATTAAAATCGGCAATTCTGAGCCGCCTGCTGGCAGCGGCCGCGCAATCAAAAGCGAGGAGCTTTGCTGTTTAATATTTAAAGAGATCGTTTAATCTTTAAACAGGAAAGTTCTTCTTCTGACTGTTAAAGCCAGGCAGAAAGTGCCGGAGGCTCCCCGACGCGGGGGCTCCCTAGCCCGCCGGGATGGCCGTGGCCACCGGCTCACCGCGGCCACCGGGACACCGGTGACGACCGCAGCCGCTGTCCCACCGGCTCCTCCGCTGCTCCAGCCCCGCAGACCCCTGCCCCTGCAGCATTTACATCCCTGCAGCAAACCCTGAGAAAGCCAGAGATGCCCCCGGTTTGCTCACAAGCCGAAGGATTTTAAAAAAATGCCCCGAAACCCTTTTTTTGCAAGGAAATCCCACTAATCTGTCCCTCCCTCTTGGTTCAGTCCTGGCGTTGGAGGGACTGGGTTGCTCCCTTCTAGGCCAGATGCTGAAGCAGGGCCAGGACCCCGTGGCATTTTATTTTCATCTGCATTTTAATTGACAAAAAATGCAGGCATCTTTTAAAAAAGCTATTTTTAAATGGTTTTGGACAAAATTCTGATTTAGAGACAAACTCAATGCCTCTGATCTGCTAAAAGCCACCCAAACGACGTTTGCAGAATAATTTCCAAGCAGCTTGAACACCGTTATTTCCATTCATACCAGCTCCTAGAAAGGTCTCCCTTTTTTCCTGATTTTGTTTGTAATTCTACGAAGGCTACATTTACCTCCCTGCCAATGCTGCTCTGAAGTCAGATGATTATTAATTATATTTATTTACTTATACAATCCCATAGGCATACGCAGCAGTTCACAGCCAAATACCGCCCTGGGTCCCTGATGTCAGGATCTCGAATCAAAGGTAAGCAGATACTCCTGTGATAAATGTGAGCTAAGAGCAGCAGGAGATTAGGAACATACTGTGTTTCCACGCATAGAGCCAGCACCACAGATAATCCACCCATCCACACCCTCTTAAAAGTGTCAGTTTGGGGAGGTAAGTCCTCAGGTAACCCGTACCTCACATAACCTGCAGAAAATCCAAAAAAAAATAAAGGTGAGGAGCTATCAGGGAATAAGACGTGGGGGTACAGCAGCCTGGGGCAGGGAGACAGTGCGTGCATAGAATCACAGCACCTGGGGCTGGCTTTATAATAAAGCAAAGAGGGTCTGAGATCATTCTCCTGTTGCTCTGGGTCACAACACATCCTGGTGGCCACGCTGCACCTGCCCCAATTTGCGAAGAGCCTGAAACAAGAGCTCCATGGACCACTTCTAGTAGCACTGGGGGACAAAGATGGTCCTCTGTGCTGGGACAGGAGGGCATAGAGGGCACACCAGTGAGGCTGGGTTGCAGGGAGAACGCAGGATTTGTCCAGTTCTTGTAATAACAGTGCCCAGTATGGCACCAAGTTCACCCCACCTGCCCTTGCTGCAATCCCAGTATGAACCAGCCTCCATCCCCAGCAATGCTGGGGCCAGCAAGGTGGCAGCGCCAACACAGCCAGGTCCTGATGTCCCGCTCCCTAGAGCTTGTTTGGGCTACACACCGTGGTTTATAAGCAGCACAACTGCAGAGAAGATGTTCCGAGGGGTCAGAAAATTCCCAGAACTGGAACTTGTCAAGCTGATGTATTGATCTAAGTGGACTGAATAATGCTCCATCATTTATTTATGGGGAAGTGCCCGGTACACTTCACAAAAACTGGCGTTCGGCAGTCACATTAAGGGAAGATTTAACATCCCACATCATGCAAACAGGGCACCTGTGCAGAGGTCAGGATGTTCACTTCCACGGGGAGCCCTACAAATCCTTCCCACACACGTGAGGAGGGACTGGGCTGGTCCTCACGGATCTGCTGGAGCTTTGCAAGAGCAATGTGCCGCTGCCAACAAACCAGCCCCATCCTTTCCGCTCGTACCAGTGCTGTGATCTGCTGGGCCAGCCCCCAGCCCCTCTGTCCTCCACCAAAGCTGCTGGCACAGAGCCCCCTCCTGCCCTACCCAGTCCAGCAACCCTGTCGTTTTTTCACGTCCCATCAAGAGGTTTTAAATGCTTTACTCGCTAATTGTAATTTTAATATTAATACGGACACTTTCAGGCAGGGAGAAAATATTTCCTTTTGGAAAAAGATCCTCCCAGGAGGAAAGGGGCTCAGCGGTTTGAGAAGATGCTGAAGTGTGGGTACTAAGGAATAATAAAAAAAAGAAGTGTTTTTTTTTTTGCTGAAAGTTTCCATTAAGAATTTCAAAAAGACTTCTGAGAAAAGCATGTTTTTAAACAGCCAGAAAGCAGCTGTGAGATCTCCCCAGCTGCCCTTGGTCTGGGCGAGAAGGGGGTGCCAGCTGTGCTCCCCCAGGATGAGGCCAGGCACGGCAGCGAGCCCATCCGAGCCACCCCCCTGACATTTTCGCAATGGAGAAGATGGCTTTGCGACAGCAAAAGCATCTTCTTCCTCCTCTTGTCATGTCAGCTCACGCCGTGTCCACCCAAAATAAGCATTTCCTTCTAACTCCCCTCATTCCACTCCTGCCACGACGAGGTGTCGAGGTTTAATATTACTTGGTATGGTGGGAAGAAGAAAAGAGGTCACGTCTACAACTGAGGGGGCTTTTAAACACAGCTTAAAACGTTTCCAGTGCCACCCAGTAACAACCCCACACGGCACCAGGGACTCCAGGGCGGTCCCTCAACAGCCCATTTTAATGGCATGCCACCCGAAGCCCACTTCAAGGATGGGATGTGGACCTTTCTTGCTGGCATGGCTTGCCATGCGGACTTTCTGGCACGACACAAGGCCAATCTAATGACAATTAGGGCCCGACCCCACCGCCAAATCATTTAGTAGCAAGGCTGCTGGATCGGGGCTGGATGCAATTAAAGAAGAGGCAGGTAATGAATAAGCAGCTTGCCAAGCCCCGGCTGACAACGGCAGAGCTGCTCTGCCGCAGGGAAGGCACGGAGGGATGCTCGTGGATGGAGGGATGGAGGCTGGGAGCCCGGGATGGCTCAGCCCCGGCAGTGCTGGAGCTGGCTGTCGGGAGGCAGGAGCTAAATCCAGGTGTAACGTGCCCCTTTTAAGCAGTTTAGTCAGAAGTGCTGCCGCATTCACAGCTTTTCAAGTATTTTTAAATCACTTACAAAAGCAGGATTAAACGATCAGGAATTCCATTTAATAGGACAAATAAAGAAATAACAATCTACTCCATCAGCCCTGCGAAAGGCAGGTTTGATTTAAGAAAAAAAAATAAAATAAAAAAAAGTATAAAAGAGGGAGGATAAAAAGGAAAGGGGGGTGAAAAAAAAAAGGGTAATGTGTGTTTACTCAAGCAAAGAAAAAAATATTTAAGTGATGTAGGGGAGAAGATTGCGGTAACTAGTGAAGAATAACATCGTCTGCTTTGCTGTCAAATCACACAAGAATTTCAGTAATAGATTCTCATTCTGACACTCAATTCAATTCGAAGGTGATCCTGCTTTATCCCAACACATCAAATATTAAACACTCGTATTAGCCAGGGTGCCGTCGCCTTTCCCGGCTTAGACGCGGCAGGAAGCTTTTCCCCCTACTTTCTCTCACTCGCTATAATATTCTCAATGTTATCTAAACATGCCTTCATACACTGGGGTTCCTTATCACTCCCATTTGGGGAGGGAGGGGGGGGGTGTACTTAAAACGGTATTAGTTTGGGGGGCTTTTATTATTATTATTTCCAAAGCTTTTCAATTTGGTGAGGAAAAAGCTTAGAAAAAGAAAGGCGGAGGGAGGGGAGGCAGCGAGAGAGGGAGAGGGAGCGCGGGAGCGAGAGAAAGTATAAGAAAGGGAAAAGCAGCCAGCAGCTCTTGTTTGACTGATGCCTTTCAACAAGGGCAGTCTAGCTTGTCAAAGCCCGGGCTCGAGATGAATTGGCATATCTATTCAGCCTGCCTCTGGATGTCATGCAATACAGTTTCATATTCCCAGATAAGGCACGATAAGCAATTGCTGCCCTGACACCAACTCCATCCATCCCTGCCTTTCTGTCCGCGCGTATTACACATCCCCGCCGCGCCGCTAATAAGAGGCATTTAATTTTTACAAACGCAGCGGCAAGAAGGGCCTCTGGACCGACCAGGTACAGCATTAACACTGGTCACGTTTAATTAGTTTTTTCCTCGGTGCACTGAGCTCCCCGAACACTCCCGAGTGGCACCGGGTGCAGGAAAACAACTTCTGCCCAACGTGGCACCCACTGAAGCCTCGGATTAAAGATCTGTGCTAATAATTAAGGGGTGGGGGTGAGGAGAATAGAGGGCGTTTGTCCTCTGCCAAATAAATCCGCAGTGCCACCAAGTAGGAGGTGGTTTGGCTGGGGCTCGGACGTGGGAGAATACAGGAGAAGATGGGAGTGGTGCCCTTTGCCAGAGGATGTTCCTCTCCAGAGCACAAAGCCCCCAAGAGCCGTGGGGGGAAGGAGAGGGGCTGACACACCAAATGTGGGGACACCATGAATGAGCCTGGCCCCACTTAGGTGGAAGCAAGCGCTGCCCTTGGAAATTCCTGCCCTTGCCAGCACCCTGCAGTGGGAGGACGGGATCTGGACACAATCCTCCCACGTTGCTGAAAAGCTTCTGGCACGGTGCCTGGTCCTCTGCCCTCTTCATGTGATGGCATGTGAGGGTTTTTCGGAGCACAGTGCCACACAGCCACCTTTTCGCGTGTCCTGGATGAGCGGAGAGCCCTCAGCACACGAGCCACCTTGCCAGCCCTACCTGGCCTTGCTGAGCAACCTTTGGCAAGCCCAGCTCGCGTCCACCTCAGTCCATTTGCAAATCCGGTTCCTAAAACAGCCACATCTTTGTGCCTCACGTCAGGAAGTAAATTAAACAAATAAGAAGATGAACAGTCTTATTTTTGGAAAGGTGAGCACTGAGCACACAGGAGCTGCCTGGCTCTGCCCACCTTTGGGAAGTGCTTCACAGAGGTGAGGTGCCTGTGGGAGAAGGAGAGGTCAGGCTTAAGAGAAGGCAGCAAGGTATCAGGCAAGATGCAGAGGATGCAGCCTAACTGTGCGTGCTTTCTCCTTATTAAAATAAGCATCATTGTATCTCTGTCCACAGGAGCACTGCAAAAGGGAAACCGAGGCACACGACAATCTCACCTCTGTTCCTTCTCCCCACCCAGACACACGCTTGAGCAGCCTCAGCCTCCCCGTGTCCTGGAGATACCCCCACTCAGCCACGGCCACGCAAATTTGCTGCCAAAACTCCTCTTAACTGCAGGAAGGGCAGGACGGACCCCGCAGCCACCATCAGCCCTTTTGTGGGGTGCATTTGGACACTGTGACCCCGCCGGGTGGTGAGGAGGTGGCCCTGCCACCGCGCAGGATTAGCACGTGCCCTGGCTTTTGGCAGCAACAGAAACCCACCGGTGTGCCTGACTCCGGAGTGTCAAAGTGCCAAGAGGTTTAGGCTTCACATTTCCCCGTGTTTGAACAAGAACAGTCTCTGCCTTGCTCCCAGGCTAGGGATTATCCTGGATAAAATGTTCTCCACTGCTGTGTGCTCTGCGGCTGGCGACACACCAGGTTAATGCCGTGGAGACCTGGGTCCAAGCCTTGGGTTTGGTCACAAGCAAAACAAAGCCACGGGTCTGGGTTCCCTGGAGGGCTGGGAAACAGAGCTGGAGCCTGCACAAGCCAACGCTGGCCCAGGAGAGGGGACAAGCAGAACAATAAACCACCAAGACAGCAGCTCCAGGATGGGGGCTGCTGGCAGGACTGGGGGGGTCCAGGCTCGGGGTTCCCCCCCAGAGCACTGCAGGGGAAGCTGTAGCAGAGACAAGGGGCTGGAGGACACATGCCCAGCGCCTTTCCTGGTCCAGGATATGTGGTCCTGCCCTTGCCTCAGCCACAGGTCACATCTCTTTGAACGGGGCTACCTTCCCGGTGGTGTCCTGTCACACCACAGGGTGACTGAGACCCCGGCTGAGTTAGGGTGATGTATGCCATCAGCTCCCAACACAGAGACGCACAAACAGCTCCTGGTTACTGCCTGAAAAGCAGAGACACACGAGGACGTGGCAGACAGCTACCAGGGTGTAACTACACGTGGCTGATTTACCCCTTCCAGCCCTGGGAAGGACTGGGAAGGATGGGCTCACATCCCGTGGTGCTATCCCCCGGGGACCACACCGGCCCCTGTGGGGTCAATTCAAGCAGGACAGAGGCACTGAGCCTTTCCCCACCACAGCACCGTGGTCAGCAGAGCAGGGAAGCCGGGTATGATACCAAGGACAACCCACAAACACACTTCACGGATGATTCGCTGCAGCCACGGTCTGATTCTGGCTGCTCCTGGGGAAACTGGGGATTCAGAGGGAAGGGAAGAGGCCTCCAACAGTGCTGGAAAGCAGGCAAATGTTGGCACTGCCCCGAAATCAGACCTACCGTCGGCCCTTGGGTACATGAGGACAGAAAACAGCATGATGGGGGCCCCAGCAGACGTGCTGCAGAGCTGAGCCGCTGAGGAGGACGCATCTCCCCCTCCTTGGGTTTAGCTGGAGATTAACAACCACCAGAGTGAGGTGTTTTGCCATATTACAGGAGGACGGGTAACAGTAGCCACCCATCACACCCCTTTTCTCTTTCCAGGACCACCAAGGATGGCTGTGATGCTCAGACGTGCCCCACAGCCCCCCAAACACGCACCCCTTTCATCCGACCCCGTGCCTTTCCCAAGCAAAGCCAGCGCTGGGCTCGCTGTCAAAACCTTCAAGACCTTCCAAAGGGGGTATTTTCCCCCCTCGATTTCTATTTTTTACACAGGCACACGCTCGCCTCTCCCTCGCTCGCTGTTTAATTTCCGTGTGAGAGGGAAGCAGGTGCCCGTGCTCCCGTGAGCTCTCCCTTCTCGAGGTTTTTTTTTCCCTTCTTGGATCCTGCCCCATTAGTTTAGTGCCCAGCCATCTGCGACGTCTCCTGTAATGCTGTCCCCCTTGTGTACCAGGGAGCTTTTCCATTAGCGCCTTTAATATTCTGACACCTTAGCACAGGCTGCTATTACATTCAAACACTGATCGCCCTGTGAAATTACATCGCAGGGCTTGCTAAAATGGAATTGTGTATAATCAGGCTCCTCCATGCACTGTCAGTCCCATCACAAATACAACGTAAAGCAGGCTTATGGATGGGCTTAGCAGCTGCTACAAGTGTATTTTT
Organism: Tringa tobata; assembly: GCA_033628505.1. Lineage (NCBI taxonomy): Eukaryota > Metazoa > Chordata > Aves > Charadriiformes > Scolopacidae > Tringa > Tringa tobata. The sequence continues at coordinate 30,076 of JAHREE010150534.1, forward strand.
TTTTAATAGATGAAGTATCCCTTATTTAAAGCATTTCCTTAAGAAAAAAAAATAAAAAAAAATCCAACGGTGAAAGACAAATCAACAGCTGCTGCACTATGTTAACCATACCACCGGTCTCTTAAAAACATGTTATTTACTAAGGTAGCTATCTGTTTATCTATAACTATATCAAACAGAGAAGGAGGGCGAGATAAAGATAGTTAAACAGACAGCCGAGGAGATATCTGCCACTGGGAAATAATAGCTAAATAAAAAGTACCATTATTTACTCCGGAGAGGGGAGGAGGGAGAGCCAGCTCTTTCCTCCGGGTGCCGCACAGGGCACAGGGCACGGAGCCCCTGGTCCAGAAGGGCAGCCCGTGCCAGCCTGCACATACATCCCCTCAAATAAATATATGGGGGAAAAAACCACCTCAGGACCCAAATACCCCACGTCTCCAGGGAGGCTGGGATGCAGGGGAGGCCAGAAAAGGCAGGGGAGCCTTGCTGCTGCCGGGGGCTGGCTTGGCAACCTCCTCACAGGCTGAGAGAGGCTCAAATTAAGGCAAAATTGGCCATGGCAGAGGGTCCCGGGTGCATTCCCGCAGGGAAGGCTGTTTTCTGTGTGGCCGGCACACAAGGGACTGACTCCCTAGCTTTTTTTTTTTTTTTTAATTCCAGCTAAGGAAGTGATGGATTTGGACAAAGGTATTTGAGGGGGATGCAGGAAGCGGCAGGGACACAGCTGACGTGTCAGAGAAATGAGCTCCCCGGCTTGGAGTTCAAAACGCTGCCTCTTACCATGCCCTAAAGGTTATTCTGTCTGTCTGCTGTGAAATGCGACGGCACATCGCCTGAAGGGAGATTTCCAGAGGCGCCGTGACCCTTCCGCTATCTCCTCCGAGAAGCCTCTGCAGGAATGATGAGATTGTAGCTCATTTCCACACACCTTGAAAGAGCCGGGCTGGATCAAACGTGCTGGAAGCAGAAGCAGCACATCCCCGGGACTCATCCTCGCCTCCTGGCAGGGAGCGCGCTCTTGCTGTAACAGGCTGGGAAACCACGGCCACCCCACTGAAACTGATGCTCTGACACTGCCTTTCATCTTTTCAGGATGGAAAAGCCAAAATATTGTCTTGTTTCACCGTGTGGGAACAGCTCTGCTTGGGAAGCACAAAGCAAAAGCCGGTGACAGAGCTGCTGCCCTTTGGAAAGGAGCAATCTGTTCCTGCGCGGAACGCTGACGTGACATTTTGACTCCGGTTTTTCCAGGGCAAAACAAAGCCATTTGTCCAGAGCAGACACACCGCTCCTTCGCGCCACGCACCACACATCTCAGCACAGGGTGCTCTGGAGACATTTTTGGAAGGGACACATCTGGGGACAGTTTGGCAGCTGTGCACAAACACGCCAGACAGGGGGAGGATGGGACCACAGAAGGCAGAGACCCACGGACAGGTTCCCAAGAGAAAAGTGAAGGGGACGTGCTGTACGACCGCACGCCTGTTGACATTGCAGGTGTGAGACAAGACAAGTCAAGCCTTTGGTTTTCACTACCTGGCATTGTCAAGGTCAGGTGCTTGCAAGGTGGCAGCAAGGGAGGGGTGCTGGGTGACCAGCAGGTTCACATCTCAGTTTCATAATCTATTCCTAAAACCCAGGCCCTGGGAGACGGGAAAGAAAACGGAGGGTGATCCTGCAGGACCTTCTCACCACTTCTACACACTTGCCTGCACGTCTTACCACGTTCATCCCTCCCTCTGCTCACATCCCACAACTCCCATGTCCACCACACCTTCCCGGGACAAGACATATGGCCTCCAAAACTCACCTCTGGCACGATGCAGAGAAACTGGCCCATCAAGGACAGACCAGAGGGGCACGGAAAGATGTGCCCTACTCCCTCTTACCTCCTCTTCCCAGACAATAGACTCTCAGGTGCGAAACCCAAATCTTTCTTATGTGGCAAAGCACCAACCCAACAGAGCTGCCTGAGTACTACTGCTCTGCAAGAATCGAATAAAACAGAGCTTTGCACTCCCCCAAGATGCAAAGCCGCTCCGAGGAGAGGCAGCTGGAAGAGTAAGAGAAAAGCAGGAGAATACAATGCACAAGGCACCGGGGAAAAAGATCAATAAAGATTACGAGGGCAGCCACTGTGTCCCCTGCCCACGTTGGAGGCTCTTATGGCTGCAGTGAGGGAACACCAAGGAAACTTAACAAGGCACTGCCGTGCCGGTGCCTGGGGATGATACCTGTCTAATCAAAGGTAGAGTTTACACTGGATCATCTAAGCAGCAGCTCTTCCTCACGACTGTTGACTCAGGTCAGGGTTAAGACTGAGGAGGTTAAAGCAGAAGCGCCTCTAAGAGCTCTGATGGATGCAAACACCAGGCAAGGCACACGTGCCCAGCCAGCACAGCCTCCCCGGGCAGCAGGTGGCAAAACTGAGGGTCCCCAATTTTGATGGAAGAGCAAACAAAAGGAGATGGTCCGAGGGACCGCGCAGATGCCCCGAGAGAATTGATTTGGAGACAGGTCAGGAAAGCAGAGAATAAAGGGACGCGAGAGGAGGACGGGACAAGGTCCTGAGAAGAGGTTATTAAAGGAGGTGTGGTGGGGATGAACCGTAGCAGCTACGGCCAGGCAGGAGTCGGGGGCAGGACTGGCAACCAGGACTGGGAAGAGAGAACCAGCACTGTGTACGGTGCTGAGGTCACAGGGGAGATCATGATGTGGATGATAATAGAAAATTAAAGGCTTTGGGTCCCCAAGACCTCAACTCGCATCTCCCAGGTGAGTGAAAGGCTCTTTGGTGCCACCAGGCTCACTGACCCCCAGCCAGGGCTCCTGCAAGGACACAGGCAGCGACCACCCTCTCTTGCAGCCAGCTAGCCCGGGTCTTCTTACTGGGCAAGCTGGGACATCCTGGTTATGGCTTTTAGCCGTGCCTGCAGTTCTGCCTAACATAAGGTGCTGGGCAGGGCTCTGACACCCAGCCACGTGGATGCCCTCAGGTCCCACTCCCCATAGAAGGAGGAATCCTCTCTTTGCTGCTGCCAAGGACCGGATCCAGTGGCTCAGCTGGTCCTTCCCCACCAGCGCTCCCGGGAAATGCCATTAGGATTTGCCTAGTTGCTGCCTGCTGATGATGAGGAGGAGGAACAGGTCCCAGTATCACATACGCATCAGAGTGTGGGTAGCAGAGGGATGGCCCCCAGGCATTCATGGTACAAGAACAGAGCTATGGGGCCACGTAATGCTCATCCCACCCCTCTCAGCATCCTTCAGCTGCCCCGTGAACTTGTCCCTACCACACATGTGCTGTCTCAGCTCTGGCTACGGCTGGTGGAAACAAGAAGAGCAAGCGAGAAGAAATGTCTGCCTGGGGGGGACAGCTGGTCTGCAGCAGAGGGCTGAGATGTGATGAGGAGGTTCGTGGGCTGTCTAAAAAGCACTTGGCCACGGACTGCCTGGCTTCCCTGGCCACAGAGCCATGCCAGGCAGCCTACCCGCCGCCTCCTGCCAACGTGCCAGCAAAGAGCGAGCGGCTGGTACGGAACAAGGTGTCCCAATTAGCCCTCCACTGATCTAATTAGATCTCCGCGGGGAGGACTGGAGCTGGAGAAACGACACGGCAGCCTCCTTGACCAGACGCTCAACCTTTCCCGCCTGCAGCATTTTATTTTATTTTTTTTCCCCCACATTTTTCAACTGGCAGTACCTTTTTTTGTCCGGCTCAGCGGAACCTGCCCTGCCTTGAGTCCTGCCACAGCTCCTCACCACCGAAGAGCAATTCCGTGTGTACACAAACCAGCTCTCCTCTCCCCCGGACCAGCAAACCAAGAGAAGAGAGCGAGCGAAGAGAAGGGGCACCAGGAGGCAGAAATGCTGGGGAGGACACGACAGAACCCCTCTCCCCCCCCTTCCCCGAGCGACGGCGAGCCGTGCGAGCGGGCCTGCCCTCCCCGCTGCC
>JAHREE010150534.1:34404-117446 GCA_033628505.1 Tringa tobata
TGCCGCCCCCCACCACCCCAGAGAGCCGCCAAACGAGCTTCAAACCGGCCTGAACTCCTCGTAAGCGGAGTCAGTCAGTGTGTGCGTTCCGCTTGAGTTGATGGCTGGTGTTAAATTCAATGCCTTGAGTATTGATTTCCTCGCGCATCCCGGACTTTGTTAAAGGGTTAGCCGTGAACCGAGATCAAAGGGAGGTTAACTCGTTTCTCCTAAGTGGTAAAGCAGACCTCTAGCAAAACCGGGCGCCGGGCCTCCTCCGCAGAGGATGCTCCGTGCATGTTGTTAGCTACCCCCGTCGCCTCCAAAGCCTGATAAAGCCACGTAGCTGCCACAAAGCAGGGAGATAAAACGATCCCGACAGCTTCCCACGGATCCCCAAGCTATTATGGGTGCACACCGGGGACAGGCAGCGTGGGCCAGCACGTTCCTCCTCCCCAACCTGTCACCACACCATGGGGAGCTGCTCCCCTTGCTCAACCACGGGAAAAAGCGGGGAAGCAAATCTTGGCCAACTGCACCCCAAAGAGGCTGCCCATGAGGGGCTTGAGAGAGGGGGAGAGCCCTCCCCAGGAAGACTAAAGTCTTCCTCCCCACCATGGCCAGGTGGAGAAGACACCTTCACTTGAGCTGGTACTACCACCATCTCAACCTGCATGGCACCCGCTTGCTCCATTTTACTTTACTCCCTTCTTAGCTTTCCCTGCCCAACAGAAAGTAATTTTGGCACCAAGATCAGCAGGTTTTGCCAAGGCAGTAAGAGTTAAGTGCACAAATAATGTGGCACTAAAAGGGTTTTGGCTCTACCTTTGTAATTTTTAAAGGATGGAGGCAGGGAGAGAGGTGTAGGAGACAATCTGGAATTGTTATCACTAACATTAATGAATGCCCAGAGGCACCGAGCAAGAAGCATCCATTTCAGATGAACATCTGTCAACAATAAGAGGTAAAATTTCAAAAGTAGCTAAGGTACTCCGACGCCTCGATTGCAGCAACTTCCTGGGAGCCTTAAGCACCCAAGTCATTTCTAACAACCAGACCCCCTGGCCCCTAAGTCATCCGGGCACCAACGCTACTTCTCAACCCCTCTCTCCACCCCAAGAACTACTTACAGCACAGCTTTCCAGCAGCCACGTTGCTCTTCAACCAAATTAATTTGGTTTCAACGGCACTGCATCTTCTCCTCCAGGGTGACAAAGTGACCAGTCCTCACCTCTCCCAGGAGCCGTGTAGCTTCAGCTGCAGAAAACGCAGCACAATCTCCTCTCCCACCCCTAAAAAAACCCAACTCAAAGCCACCCGGCAATGCTGGTGGTGTAATTCCCCCTGTCCTGCAGCATCTGTAGGGAAAAAGGACCCATCGCAGCCCATCTTGGGGATGAAACCCCCAGTGGGAGCTTTAATCCTGAGCACCTGTAGTCACTTTTGTCTACGAGGTCCTCCCTAAGGTGCTAAACAGGTACTCCCCCACCCCTTCTCCCCTCTCCCAAACTCCTGCCACCTAGCACCCCCCAGCAGCCCATTTGTTTTTAAGTGAAAGGTTTATGCCAAAGTGCCTAGGGAATATCTGCTCAGTGCCCAGCATACCAAGTGCTGAAGATTTCACTTAAACTCTCAGCATCTGTGTATCTCAACTAAATTAAGCTATTTGCTATAAAAGAGCACAATGACAGTAATGGAATAATAACAGCATTAATAAAACACAACAATCCTCGAATGAGAAGCGGATGCATCAGCTAGCTTCAACCAAGAGAAGAAGGCTATTTTAAAATCACACACAAAAACCATCTGGGGGTGGAGAAAACCAACAAAAGCTCCGAAACTCAGAGGTCAGACTGAAATTATGTTTTTAACCTCGAAAGAAAGATGCTTGCCAGAGCCTTCCCAGCCAGAGCGCTCCCACACCAGCTGGAAATGAATTTCCACAGCTCCCAGCAAAACAAGGGCTTATAATGGGAACGTGGAGAATTTCCAGGGGGGGCATGCTGGCTCCACAAAAGGGGGGTGGGAGCGCTCTTAGGAGGGAAGGCACAGAATCGAAAGCCTGAAATAGAAACGACCCCTCAAGCATCAGTTGGAGCAGGGGGTGATGCCGTGCTGAACGTGTGAATGCCGAGCTAGGGACGCGGGGCCAGATGCTGGTGCATCATTATGCAAACATCCAGATGTCTCAAGCTCACCACACTGCCATTCCCCTCTTGGTTGGAAAAGTCAGTCTTCGGTCCATCCAGAAATTCTTCTTTCTTCCTTTCTTTTGGATGAGGTTGAGATTGAAATTGAAGGTGCTGTGTTTAAAGGCACCTACACACTGTCTCGCAGGGGACCTGCAGTAGGGTTGGGGACAGGCGTACCCAAGTTCCTAATCAAAGCTCTGGGATGCCACATCCCCTCACTGGTCATCTTTACAGGAGAAGGAGACTTAGCACTCAGTGATGATCAGAGCAATAATGCACATTAAGCATGTCACGCTGTGTCTCTGAGGTCTTGCCACAGCCCCATCCTGACCAAGGCAACAACCCTAAATTGTTACTTGCCTTGGGGCGGACTGGGAGGGTGGGACATGGTTGTTGCGCTGAAAGGAGAGTAGATGGAGGAAAAGGAGACTTCCATGTTGACCATCAGCTTCTTGTTCACCATCATGTTGAGAAGGACCAGCAGCACGTTTGTGCCAGCGGCAGGTAGGGCCTTCATGCTTCTCCTGCAGGCACGTTTCTCTAGCCCAAGCCTTGTCCCAGCCCCATGGGCAGAGAGCACAGAGTCCCTTCCCTGCCCAGGCTCTGGTTTAGCTGGCTGCCTCTGCAAAGGGTACATGACAGCTGCTCCTCTCCGCGCGCCCACAGCCCACGTGCAGATCCTCCCAAGGATAACGTGGCAGAGACAGATGTCACCTCTTCTCACTGACATGGAAGGAAACACGACCCGAGTGGCAGTCCTGCAGGCAAGCTCACCGCTGCCTTCCTGTCTCCAAAAAAAGGCAGAATTAGGCAGAAGGTGGGCAGCAGCTGGCTGGCTTTCCCACAGCACAACGGGCACCATCTTCAGGTCCACCTGCCTTTTAAGAGGGAGCCAAGTGGGGTTGGCAAATGACTTGGCACAGCAACCACAGCACCCAGGCTCGTGTGCTGCAAGATGCTGGAAGCCTTCTGGATACAGGTCCATGACACAAGTCCTCTTAGATGTCCCCTGACCTATCTCCTCCAGCTGACCCACAAGACAGTGCTCCCAACTTACACCTTTCTAAATTCCTATGGAGAAAAAGCCAAAGCAGCAGCTGCCCCGGACTTGAACAGGCTCCAAGTTTCTTTGTTTTCATTACAATTTCCAATCCTGACGCCTTTTTTTTTTTTTTTTTTTTAGCCATTTCTGCTCTGCCCCCCGGAGGTGCTGCTGTGATTGAATGAAACACGACCCCAGGCTCCAATAAGTGTATTTCAATTACATCTGTCACCATGTAACAATGTAATGATATATCATGTGATATTAAATCCATGGTAATCATATCAGCGATTTTTTTAATAGTGCACTAATCACATTATTACATCTCAATAATTAACAACAGAAGGCCTAAAAAACCTGGATACAAAGCAGAAAGCTAAGAGGGTCCCCAGCTCCCGCCCGGGAGAGACTCAAAGGAGAGCGGGATGGCAAGATGCTGCCAGGCAGGCATGGCATGATAAGGAGCAAGGGCACAGAAGTTTTGCACAAGCAGCCTTGTGCCGAACAACCAGATTCTTCCTCAGCCTCAGATTAAAGAATCTGGGAGCTGGGAAGGGACTCTTGACACATGGCATCTTGCCCAGCATTGCTGCCTTCTCCTCTGCTGCTCCTGCACTGCCACTTTTCCTCCAGCAAACCAACCCAAAGGTGCCGTCCTGCTGCAGACAAGCACTGCTGGTGCCCCACTGGGCAGGATGGTGTCTTGAAAAGGAAGGTCCAATCCTACCAACGCGTCCTTACCAGCCTGCTGGAAGAACGACATTATTTTCCTTCTCCCCTTGCACCAGCTAGAGATGAAGGCCCCACACCTCACGGAGCCACCGTAAGGCTTGAAGTCACTCTGATTTTTGCAGCAGAACACATCTGTTGGTTTAAAACTGAAGATCAGTGAGAATCCTGTAGAGGGACAGGGGTCCTCTGGGTCACCGCCTCCGCCCCAAGCTCTCATCCACATGCCAGGAGCAAGCTGGGGCTGGACTCCAAAGACACATTTTCCCCTATGTGGAGGGGAGTCACACACTTTTATGCAACCAGGCTGCTCCCCCCAGCTCCCAGCTGGGTTTTATTCCTTGCAGGATGAGGGTGAAGACGGGTGTAGGTGGCAGGGAGCCGTGGGTGGCAGCGGCTGGAGCAGAGTGTCGGGACGTGGGGTGTCCCGTGCCGCACCGTTCCCGGCTGTGACAGAGCTTTCTTCCAGTTGCAGCCTGGTCAATCTAGCAGTTTCCACATCACAAGCAGATCTGAAGAGAGCCTCATTACTTGCCTTAAAGTTCCAGCCAAGCACTTAGTTCTTAAAGACAGGATTTAAGAAATATTTGACTGCTCGTTTCTCTCCTCATTTAGTTTGGCCGCTCTGAACCGATTCAACCTGTGGAGTTGAAACAGCGAGAACGGCAGGAAACGTGTGCGCCGGGAGTCACACCATCCAGCTCTCCCACCAGCTCTTCCCAAAGAGCCAGATCCTGGCTCAGCCTGGGCCACACAGCTTCTCCTGAGCCAGGAGTGCCCACGGGGCACTTCCCAACGCCAAAGGGGAGCCATCTCTTTCTTCCCACCGCGGGGGGATCATTAACTCCCTGGCATCCATCCAGACAGCACCTTTATGTAGGCCTGGAAATGCCAAGGGCAGCATCCCAGACCTGGGAGCAAGAGATGGAGAGAGGGATGAGCCAGCCAGGACTGAGAGTACCACCATCCCCACATCTTCAACCCACCCAGGACAGGACATTCCTGTTTTCCTTCATCTCTTTGCAGGCCTCCATTCTATTCCGCTTTCCAGCTCTGCTGTCCCCACAGCGGCTGGGCTGCCTGTCCTCCTCCTCCTCTTCCCGCTGCCCAGCAAAGGCACTGCTGGCCACGCTCTCAAACACCCAGTGGTCCCTCATCCTGGGGACCAGAGCCCACAGGGAGACCACACGGGGCCTCAGGGAGACAAGGAGGTTCCCAGGGCCAAACAGGAGTTGCAGCAGCAACCAAAGAGACCCTGCTAGTCATTTAGGGGTGATCCCGCTGAGGGGCTGGCAGGACGGACAGATGGACCCCTCGCTGGACAAGTCAATGCACTAGGACTTTCTCTCCTTCTTCCATCCCTTCCTTTTTTTTTTTCTTTTAATTTTGTCTCAGAAGTCACGATCCTTTAAAGATGTGCACGTCTCATTAGCTCTACCTTGACAATCATTACCGTTCCTGCAAAGGCAGGAGAAGAGCTCAGCCCGAGCGTGGGGGAGTCCATTACCTTGTAGTTAAAGGGACATTGACAACTCTGGGCTGCCCATGGTCTGACTCCCACTTCGAAGTGGGGTCCTCCCCACCCACTGCTGTTCCCCCTCTGCTGAGCAATAATCCCCTGCTCAACCCAGGTCAAATTCAGACCTTGTGGTGGTGGGTGGTCCTGCACCCACCACCAGACACTCCGTTTCTCTGGCTGGGCTGCAGGGCCAAGACCATGTCTACAGTCCCTGGGGCGAGGGGCACCAAGCACACAGCAACACACACCTTCCCAACACGTTGCACATGGCCTTCAGGTGACCACATCTCACATCAGCAAATGCACGCTCCTGGGCTGGCCCACAACACCCAAACCTAGCCATGACAGCAAGCAGCAAGCCCAAAATGTCCATAGCAAAAGCCATAGCACAGGCTGGGGTGAAGACCACCAAGAGGGATCTAAGGCAATGGCGCTGTGCCTGGTGGTACAACCACAACAAGGTAGTGAGCCCGGCACTCACAAACCAGCTCCAACATGCCACATCCCCTACGCTTACGAGTCTGTCCCTAGCTTTTCTGTAGGGTGCAATATGGACCAGCACACACCCAAGGGTGGGGATGAGGAAGGGTTCAAGTGGGTGAACGTGCAGTGGGGTCATCTCAGGAAAGGAACCTACTCGCTAAAGATGCTGGTCCAGACAGTCCTGCTTTGCCCCATAGCTGGGGGATGTTGCTGTGCCTGCCTGTCCCCAGAACCTGCTCTGCCCCAACAAAGCTTCACAATGTGGGACCTGACCCACATTATGCAAGGGCAGGACCCCTCGTTCAGGAGATTTCAGGGCAAAGACCCCAAAGCACTTTTTGAGGAAATACCCCCCGTCTTCTCCTAGGGTGCAGCCCTACAGAGATGATCCTGCTTCTTTGTGCCGTGCAGGACAGGAGCTCTGCTGAGGCCACACCAACTCCCCGCCGCTCTCTGCCAAGCCACGGCAGGAGACAACAACGCGTGGCCGCAGCTCCGAGCCATCCTCCGAGGAAGGATCCTACCTCCGCACGAGGCTGTCCAAGAACTTGACAGGACTCCCTTTGAAAAAGATGTTGAAAGAAATGATCTCTTTAAGTGCAATGGGAGATATTTGTCTCTGATTTACCCTTGGCTTTTTGCTCTGGTTCAGGTAGGAGCGGTGTGGGATGGCTGGCAGATCTGAGAGCATGGCACGCCCCAGCGGGCAAAGCGAGCAGTGCGGAGGAAGGCGCGAGTCAGTTTGGAGTGCTCCCCATTTATCAAACTCACGCAGCCCGCCAGCAGAGCGAGTCTTTCTATCATTACAGCTCTCAAAATCCGATTCATACCACTAATCCTGCCTTCATTCTCCCAGATTAATAACATCTCTTTCAACCTTCACAGTGTGATAAATAGACAAAGAGAGAACAAAAGGAGAAACAGAAGTGAGAGAAAGAGCCAGAGCAACTCCACATAATAAAGAGAACCAAGAAAGGGGAAAGAAAAAAAAAAAAAAGGGAAAAGAAAAGGGAAAGAAAGGAGCCGGCACACTTGACTCTGCCATTTACTTTAGCAGATTCTCCCCAAGAGCTCCCTGCGATCTTTAAAGAATGTAAAACATTGCTCAAAGGAAAGGCTCGTTAGCAACCCTGACCAGCCCAGGTTTGCTGGAAATCTTTTCACTTCCAGCCTTCGCTCAGGTCAGCACTGAAAATGAGTTTGTTGGTTTCTCCTCCTGTTTCTCCCCCGAGAGAGAGGCAAAGCCTCCAGCACATGCTTGCTCTCTCCTTTACTTACACAAGCTTCTCGGAGGGGAACGGGGGGGGGTCTCGGCCGGTGTCTGCTCCGGGGGTGCCCCAGCAGCTCAGCAAGGCCAAGACATCCTGGCAGAGCAGCAGGGGGCTGGCACAGAAGCCAGGACCACGCGTGGAGCTTGGGATGGGGGTGAAGACCAAAACCGTAACAGCAGCAGAGCAGATGTGGGGACCCACACCACCAGCCTGGCTGGAGGGCACTCATGCTGCACGGCTTGGACCTACATTTGGGCCACCCGAGCCCCACTGGTGACTGTGAAGGCTGGAGCCCCCCTGCATGCCATGCCTGCTCCAAGCAAAGGGGGTGGCAGCCATAGGCACCCCCTCCCCAGCGTTCCTCTGCTCTGGTTCTTTCGGAGAAACCTGAGCCCTGGGAAAGCTGATGCCATAGCCCAGGACCCTAGGAAGCCAACCCTGGAGACGTTTAGCCATTTCCCACCCACAGCCCTCACTGGAGCTGCTCTGTTCAGCTTTTTCACTCTGCCACGCCGTATTGAACACTCCATGCAACCTCCGAGTTATTTTAATAATTGAACGTTCATTGGCACATTTTTTCCCATACAGCTTCCAGACTTGCCTGAATTTCCTTCCAGTGAGTGACTTCCCCTTGGTTCAGTCCTTCCATAGGATGCGCACCTGCAAAACACTTCCTCTGCTCCCCCCACAAGGAGAACCCCCTCGAGCCCATCCCCGTGGTCTCCTGGCGGCTGCTGTGCACACGGAATAACACGATGCCAAGCCCAGGTGAACGGCTGGGGCAGAGCCCTGCATTTCTGGCCAGGATGGTGCTCTCTTACAGCTCTGCCTTCACAGAGGCTGGGCTAGGTTGTTTTTTTTTTTTTCCTCTCTTCTTTTACACTGCTCCATATTACTCCAGGCTTTGAAGTACAGAGAAAAGCAACACTCAATGTGCCTCTTTTTTTTTTTTTTTTTTTTAAGCTACCTTTATCATAGCAAATCTTTTCCTTCTCTGCTGTGTCGCTGGAGATAGATATCAAGCAAAAAGAAAGTCTCCTCTTCCAACAATGGATTTCCCTTCCCTTCTGAACTTCAAATAGAAAACTCTTATCTACAGCCACAGTTGACCAGAAGAAGAAAAGAAAAGAAAACAGACATATGAACTGAACCCAGGCTCTTTTTCTATTTACTGAAAAAGGCTGCGCTGGGTTCTTCACACAGAGATGCTCTGAACATGTTTATAGCATGTATTTACTCACTTCACTCGCTATCCCCCCACCATGGAAATCCACCTCCAGAACGACTCTCCTCTTCTCCACATACCCTCTGCAATCTTTTCTTTGCTTCATGCAAGCTCCATGCACCTGGGCCATCCAGCACAACAAAGCCTACACCTACAGCTGGGGACAGCAAGAGCTCTTCAAACTCAGCTGAGAGTAACAGCAGCGATGCCCCTGACTCACATAAAGCATCACTTCTGGATAGCGCAAGTTCTTTAAGTGACAGGATGGATTACAGGTCAGACCTTGCTGGCTGTACTCACACAAGATGCCTTAAATAGCTCTGGCTGAGACCAGGCTGCTTCAGCCACCCATGTCCTACCCACACGCAGCACCCATGTGCCACTGCTGGCACCAGCCAGCTCCGCTGTGTGTTTTAAGATCTCCATTTGAACCATCTCCCTGACTTAGATGGAGCTGCTCCAGGGAGAACAGAACCATGAAACCTCTGGAGAGGCCTTGCCAGGTCCCAACTGGGTTGAACCCCCACCTCCCTGGGACCTGCTGAGGTCCAGCTGCTGCCAGACCACCCTCGCTCCCCGCTCAGCTAACAAATGAAAATGTGAGCACTGTGCTTAACAGCATGGCATTTCTCTCAAAGTCACAGTGCCAGGATCAACACAGACACAGCAAGAAACCCAAGGAGGAGGCACTACTGCCTTCTCTACCTCCCAGGGTGTCCTGCCAGGCAACATGTACTTCTTGAACCATTCTCACTTTCAGCCTTGATGGACATGGTCACACACACCTTGGGGAACCTGGCCCTACAGCTCTGGAGCACCTCCCAGCCACAGCGCTCCTGTTCCTCCTTAGCCTCAAACCCACCTTGAGTTCACAAGAGGCTGCTAGACAGATGAACTGTCCTCACATGGCACCGTGGGCTCTGCCACAAGAGGTGGACACAGCCACTGCCACGTGTTGTCCCCCAGCTTGCGAGGAGGACCCCAGCTGAAGAGACTCGCTGCTGGAACTGGAGCCAGAGTCCCAAATCAATTGGGGCAGAGAGGGCTGGAAGCTTTCCAGATCATTTTCCATTAGAAATAAGAGGCTTCCTTCATCAATTGCCAAATCTCATTCTCATTAGGAGAATCTGGAGCTTCCAGCCAAAGGGAGGATGAACTCCCACCTGAGACACGGCCAGGAATTCTCTGCAGTCAGGAGTGGGGACAACGTGCAAGTCCAAGCTCTGTCCCACTCCCATGGGAGACAGTTTTGGTAACTCTTCCTGGCTCCAAAGCAGCCCTCAGCCAGGAAAGCCCAGCCTGCAGCCCAGCTGCCCAGCAGGCTCTCCTGTGGTCCCCCCTACAGATTTTCCAGGCAGCGGCATCATTCCCTTCATGTTAAACTCCACAAAAGCCCCCAGTGCTCTTCCCTCGGGGTAGTCCTGGTGTTGCAGAAAACTCCTCCCTGTGGAGCTACAATGGGAAGATCCATCAGACAAAGCACCTTCTCTTCAAGCTGTCTGATGACAGATGTTCAGCCAACGGAGCGGTGGGATTGGCGGAGCACCGCAGAAGCGCTTTATAATTCCTGCTCCTCCTTCCTCAGCGTCTCCCGGGAGAGACACGATGATGGACGGTGACATAACTGACTGTTCCCAATCAAGGTAATGTAAGTAATGACAGCTGACGTGATTCCTGGAACGTGCAGGCGCGGCTGGCCTGCGTGCCTTGCCTACCACTGCCAATTTGTGGAAGGAGAGGAGATGGGAACATGGAGGCCTGGCTGGGGGGACAAGGGAGGAAGAGCCCCAAGACGCAGAGGTTTCCAAACCAGCTGCAAATAACCCATTACCTCAGCCTGCAAACCGAGTGGGAGTCAAGGGGAGGTGGGTAGCCCCTGCCTCATGGAGCAAATCTGTCCTGGGCTGTGCACAACGCCTGCTCCAAACCTGGACACCACTGAATCTCTCTCCAGCGTCACCTGGAGACTGTAGCATCCCTAAGTCCTTAGGGAGTTGCTTCTTGGGGTCTTGCCTGGCCCCTCAAGGTTCAGTAAGGCTTTTACTGCTCTGGCTCTGCCCTGGCTCCCCCACACCACCAGTGACTATCTGGAAACAGGAATGTTAAGTCAATAACTTGGAGCTCACCTCCTCACGCAGCTGGTGCACGGGCAGCACCACATCATCTGGACCCAAGGCAAGAGGATGCAGCAGCCCCAGATCACACACAGTTGTGTACGGAGGCTCATGGAGGGAAAACACTGTGCAAGCTCATAGCTGCAGTCCTCTTCCAGAGCCTTGAAATTAGCAGGCAAATTTAACATGCAGAGAAGCGACCGATTAATAACCCAGCATTGACTTAAGAAGACCTTGAATAATACATAGTGCTTGTACACGGAAGGGGAAAAAAGTCAAGTCCTTCTGCTTGTCAAGTGTATCCGCCTCCCAAGCACCAACACTTGACAAGAAACCTCCCTGCCAGCCAGCCACAGCTTTAAGCAGCTCTTCACAAATGCCTTTTGCTAAGACGAATGGCGAAACTTTGCGCCAAGTGAGACTGGCATTTGGACAGGTCCAAGTATGGTGTAGTTTTAAATGTAATTAGCACTGCCTGTTAATAAAGCCCCTTTAAATCTGCCAAGCAGAAGATGATGCTGAGCATTTGGAGCCCACAATGAGGAGCCATGCAGATGCCCCGAGCTGGCTATGCTGATGGGTGAGAAGACCTCACCGCGAGGTCACTTCAACTTCTCCTCTGCCCTGTCTGCACTGAATCCTCCCAGGAGCTCGGCCACGGCAAGGAAAAGTCAGACCCAAACAGACAAGAGATTGGCAGATGCTCAGCTGCAGGCGCTGGGCTCCACCGCAGGATAACGACAACAGATGAAGCTAGGAATGGATTATTCCCTTCCACAGCTTGATTCCAGCTTCTGTTGTTTAAGGCTGATTTTGGTGTGAGACGCTGAGCAGTGGTATCAGCATCCCTGTGTGGTGCTCTCTGCTTTCCTAAATAATGATGGCTGGAGAAAAATTTGCTCCCTTTCGGGAATATTCCAAACCAAAACAAGCAGAAAATGGTGTTTACCTTAACAACAGCCACTATTTTTGTATAGGGGCTGCACACACGATGCCCGTTGTGAGAGGGGTGGAGTGCTGCAGAGCACCAGGGATTTGTATATCATCAGTGAAAAATTGTGAATCTCAAATGCCTTCATTTTTGAGAGGGGGAGAAAGACTCTGAATGGCACCTCAAGCAGAAGGTCCCAAGAACTGATCATTCTGACTCTCCTGGCTGAGTGACCCTCCTGTGCAGCCAGCCCACCAGGACGCTGCGTTGGATTTAACGCCTGCAAAGCCATTTGAAAATGAAAAGACTCACAAACAAGCTTCGTGGCTGAAGCCCAGGAGTAGGAGAGGTGAGACCTGATTTCTGTTCCCATCCCTGATATGGACCCACAGGAAAATCTTCCAACTCGCTCGTGCCTCAGTATCTCCAGAATATTATATATTGAGCGTTATGAGCATTCGTTCAAGTAACAAGTGATAGGACAAGAGGAAATGGCCTCAGTTTGCACCAGGGAAGGTTTAGGTTGGACAATAGGAAAGATTTCTTCACCGAAAGGGTTATCAAGCATTGGAACAAGTTGCCCAAGGAAGTGGTGGAATCCCTGTTACTGGAGATATTTAAGATGGATAGATGTGGTGCTGTGGGACATGGTTTAGGGGTGGTTTTAGCAGTATTAGGTTGATGGTTGGACTCAATGATCTTAAAGGTCCCTTCCAACTTAGACGATTCTATGATGCTACGTCTTTAAAGGGCTTTAGCATCTACTGCCTGAAGACCAAAGGGCCATCACTAAGCAAAACATGAGCTGTGTACAAGATAAGGTCAGAAAGCATTTAAAAAAGCAGCCACCCAGTGCAAAACACAGGGGAAAAAATTTGAGCAGGAAACAAGATTTCTCTTCTTCAGATGTAAATGAGTGCCAGCTAGCAGCAGAGCTCCAAAGACATACATTTTAGCACCGAAAAGTGCTTCTACAAAGGGAACCAAGAAAAAAAACGCAATAAACAGGCTCAATTCTTAGAGTTTGATTTCCAGAGCAATAAGCGCAGAAACTGAGCCCAAAGAAAAGATCTGCATTAGCAACCAAATCCAATCATTCCAATAATAAAGAAGAAACATCCGGGCTGGTGCAGAACTATTTCCACAGAGAAGTTTGTCTCCCCATCCCTTTTGCACCCTGCAGTGGCTCAGTGGAAGAATACTTAAGAAGTTGCAAGTTTGGTCATAATGTGTAAAAAGCCCCTGAAATGCGACATCATTTACTCTTCTGTGGTATTGCTCAGCAGAGCTAATAAATCTTGCATGAGCAGAGCTGATTCTAATTTTCTAATATGAAAAGGCATTTGGATTGAGAGAGAGGGGAAGATAAAAGTGATTGAATCTCCAATAGCCCAGCGTCAGTGACAAGAAACATCCTGCCACGGACCCCAAGGAGGAACGGCTCCCCCTCCTCCCCGAACCACCGGCACACTCACCCGCTCGCACATCCAATTCTCCCTGCTCTCTGCTCGCCACGTCTCAGTCTCCCCTATTGACAGGACGTGGTTTGAAACACAGTTACACAAGTTATCATTTCTGCCTTTTGATCAATCTGAATTTTCAGGACAATTACCCTCTTAATCAATGATTGCTATCAGCAGCCCCTTGGATTCTTCACCGAGGCAATGGTGCCGCCGGGGCAGACGGCGTGTGCATATGCAATGAAGCTGCGGGGAGGGCGCAAGTCCATCTTCCCCTGACGTAGTCGTCGGCTGGAAGGGTGGAGAGCTGTGAAGGCCACTTCAAGGAACACCTGACGTAAAAAATAAGCGCAGGGGAATCAAAAGGGACGTGGCGCGAGGTATCTGTGGCACAGCCGGGCTGGGGGGGAACCAGGGACCTGCTCAAAATATCGTCGAGTTAAAAAATAAGCCAACTAAACCAACAGATTTACCATCTACTGAAACCATATATTTAACAGCTATCTATAGCCAGCGCTAACCGCTCCTAATGAGGCTAATAAAGTCCATTTCCAATTAGAGACTGAAACTATTAGAAGACGGAAAGGCAGAGAGGCAGCTTTTAACAACCTCTAAAGATGTGGGCTTTGGATATGGGGTTTTCAGTATTTTTCTTTCCATCACAAATTATTTAAGATCACCAAAATGCCCCTGGCATTTAGACACACAAAGCAAGCCTCCCGCCGCTCTTCCCTGGCCGGGTATGTGTTTTGGTAATTGATGTTTGCACAGAACCTCAGCTCTTGGAGGACGTGGCTCCTAGGAGGCATCTCTCACCACCACAGAAACACGACCCCAGATATTTAGATGCCACAAGAAACCCCAAAGCAGCCAAAGCCCAATCGCAGGGCCTGTGGGCTGGCTAGGGCATGAGGCTTAGCATCCCTGCTCTTGCAAGAGCACCACCAGTTGGTAGGGTTCATACCACTTGGCCTGGGTTTTTGGCACTCCAGACGAAGCAGGATGAAGGACCACACCACTCCCACCTGCACATCGCTCTGCGCTGCTCCCTTGACCACCTTATGGGCTTCCCCTGAGCACAGAACTCCTCGACACATTGTTCTGTCCAAAAAATGGCTCAGCCAGACCCCCGTTGTGTGTCCCTGAAGAGCTCCTGCAGGCAGAGAGGCCGTGTCCTCTCCCAGGCTTGCAAAGCACCCTGCACCCTCCTGGGTGCTATGCTGGCAGGAGGGAGCTTTGGGACCTGGAGGGCAGCAGGGAAACGCTGCCAGAAAGCAGCCAAGCTCCCCCAGGGGAGGGTGGTGTGGTGGCACCGTGGTGGCTTCACCATCTTGACCAGCAGATCGGGCTGGCAGTGAGCAGCAGAGGCAGCGCCAGGTGAGGCTGGTGGGCCAGCTGCCTTCGCAGGCTGCTGGCTGGAGGAGCTCTCCGAAAGGCACAGTATTTCACTAGCTATTTTACATGGAGAATTGCCGATCAAAGATATCCCCACTGTGTACTCCAGAGCAATAAAAATAAAAAAAAACCCACAAGAAGAATTCTTTAGGCGGGTAATGGGCATTTTATTCCTTTTTATGACACTAAACATAGGCAGCTGGCATAATTACAGCACAATAAAGGCATAATGTGCACCTAGCAGAACAAACTCATACTTTTGATAATTAGGCAGAGCAAACACAGTCTGGGATTCAGCCACACGGCTTCACTGTCTCCTGGATCTGCCAGAGCCCCCATCCCTGCAGCACGTCAGCTCCGTTCCCACAGCTGGATTTAGCCGGGCCCCACGGGGAAGGCTGAGCAAGCAGGGCATCACCAGAGCTCTCCTGCATGGAGAGGAACGGCCACGCTGCTCCACTGTGTAGAGCAGAGGGAAGGGCAGAGGGCAAGGCTGGGAGGTGCAGGATGGGTCCATGTGCAGCTCCTGAGAGGCAGTGGGAGATGGTGCACTGCGGAGCAGTGACAGAGGATGTCAGCCACCTCCCGCTCAGCACCAAGAAGGCATCCGGGAACCACCAGGGCAGGTGTGAACTCTCCAACTTGAGCTTCAAGACCGAGCGCTCAGACAAGGCGGCAGCAGAACTAACTCCACGGAGCCAAGTCATACATGGTGCAATGGCAAAGGGAAGCCCAAGACACACGAGAGATGCAGAGCTCTCTCTTTTGGGTTTGGCAGCTCTGCTGAGGCCAGCTCCAGGAACTGGAAGAGCAGAGCAGAGGTATGGGGTCCACAACAAGGACCACGGTCAAATGCAGTCAGTGGGAAAACGTCCAGAGGGATGTCGGCCCATTCACCAAAAGGCAAGGATGGAAGGCAATGTCCCAGGGAGGCTGAAAGACCCTCACCTACAGAAAGGGCCAGTTTGGCTAGCAATTGAGTCATCAACGGCTTTGTGCTCTCATTAGTTCAGGTGGCCCTGCTAACCTTGTAGACCTGCCTCCTCCAAAACACACCAGCTGACAGCAAGAGCGCTCCTCTGGCAGCTGCAGGCATCCGTGCAGGACAGCTCTTCCCTGAGCAAGGAGCACAGCCAAGGCGGAGATCCTAAATGATCTCTAAAATATTAATAGCCTCAATCAGAGCCAGGCTGACAGAGGTTGCAACACCAGGAGAGCACAGAGAGCAGGTTTTCCTGAAGTTGGCACAAGACCATACACCGAATATCCAGAGTCTGTTTAAAAATGCATCTGCAGGATGCAGGCAGGAGCAGGGGTGGCAGAATAGTGCACTGAGGTTTTACCTCCACGCCACTGAAACCCACTGGGGAAGCCCACCACTGCACACAGGAGAGAGACCAGCTCAGCTACACTGCATCCTAGGCAGCTTAACAGAACTTGGTGGTATCAGGGTATAATGAGGGCAATGCAGAAACGCTAGAGTATCTTTGTTCAAAGAAAGGTGAGGGAGATGGAGCTGATCCATCAGCCACGAGTGAGACCTGCATATTCATGTGTGGATAGGATGCCTGGGATCAAACAACATCACTATGAGCTTTTTCAACACAAGGTTCAACACGAGGAAGGGAAGATGTATGTTGTCAGCAAATACGAGTATCTTGCATCCACACCTACTGACATCCAGAAGGTCACTGCTGAGAACTGCATGGGTACTGAGCAAGCTTGGGAAGGCTGCAGTGCAGCAATCCAGACCGTGACTTCAGGACAGCCATTTGCTCAGGAGCTTTGCTGGCCCAGAGAGCCACCAGCAAAATTCATGCCAGAACACCCAAGAAGATGGCCCCAGACTGCAGGAGACAGTGTCCATGCAACTGGGAAAACCTGGGCTCATGCTTCGGGGAGATCAGAGCCTCCTCCCACGATGGGCCACAAAATAGGAGAAGTTTATGCCTAGACGAAGGCAAAGGATGTGCTGTTTCCTAAACAGAAGCAGACCACATCTGCACAATTCCCAGCCAGTTCTTAGCAAGCCACTGTGATAGAGCCAATCCACAGACTGAAGGCCAAGAGCTCAAGCAAGGAGACCTGCGTGTGGAGACAGCAAAAGCCAGGATGGAGCCAGAAGTGCTGTGCCAGCATGGGGGAAGGGCAGCAGGAGACTTCCAATCCCAACTCTGAAATCAACTTCCTCAGTCGCCCTGGGGTTCTGAGGGATTTAATTAATTAATTTAATGAGTGTGAAGCACTGTAAGTTATTAATACACAAATTCCACTGTTGTATCTCCTATCTCCCCATTCAGCATCTCTTGCCACTTTACACTGAGCCCATGAGAAGCAAAAGCCAAGCCAAGGTATCCCTCTGTGCAATGGGGCAGATTTACCCACGGAAAGCTCCAACGGATGGGCTGGGATGCAGGGATGCTCTGCCCCTTGCCTGACCCATGGGACTCTGGGAAAGGTCATCTTTCACGCGTTGTGCCTTCGCCTCTCGGCTCCTCCTGGCCTGGAATGCAGCACACGTTGCAGGATTATTGTAAAACATGCCCTGCCTCTAATCCCTTCTCCTCTTGCCTTGCTCTGGTATTGACTGCGGGGAGCTGTGTCAGGCCCGGGGTCAGGCTTGCCTCTCGCAGTGCCAGGGCACGCAGAAGGCTCCAGCCTCTCTGGCTGACCGCGTGAGACACGGGAAAACAGGATGCCACACACCTTCACATAAGCAGGAACGTGAGATTGGAGGCCCACAGCTTCTGCCCACAGCACCGGTGTCCCACCAACACAGCCACCATCCTGCGTGCAGGTGAAACGCCAGAGCTGTGCCAGAAAGATACCCGCTCCCTCGGAGATTGAGGGACTAATCCTGACCATGCTTATGGTTTCCCTGGCTTGCTCCTGGGCTGCCAACGCCAAGGGCGTATTACAGGGCAAGTCCGGGTGTGTGTGGTGCATCAGCCATGCTGTGGTCATGTTGTACACACCATTGCCCCCAGCTACAGCAAGATCCAGCTGACAGGTCCCAGTCACACCATGACCAGCAACTCTCTGCCAGTCCAGACCCCACCATGGGGACCAACAGGCCACTTCAGCCTCCATAACCTTAGGATTGCAGAAAGACTACTTATCAAAAGCACGAGTTGCCTACATTTCATTGTGGTTTACTTTGCTTGCTTTCAAACACTTCTTTCCAGAACTTTGTCTTTGGTACCTACAGCACACTGCCCCACAAACAGCCAGGACCCAAAGAGCCAGCGTGGATCCTTCCTCAACCTGCAAGTGGCAGCCAGACTCACGGTGTGAAGGTCTGAGCAGCACATTTAACCTCAGCAGCAGCAACACACACGGCCAGATGGGAACCAGGAGGCTTCTCGGAGCAGGGGACAGATGTTCCAGTCCCCCCAGCAAGGGGAGCGCAGGCACAGCGCGGTGCAGCAGAGCAATATGGCACTCAGCAGGAAGAGCAGCACGCCAGGTCTCAGCAGCTGCCTCTCTGCCTTTCGCCCGCAGCGACGTGCATGTGGGAAGAACCACAAATGCCAACCTGCCTCCAACCACTTGCATAGACAAGGATGCTTTCAGTGAAGCAATCACTGCAACGCACTCGGCAACCCCCTGCTTACAATTTCATCTAGAAGGCAAAGCTTTTGCACTGGTTAAAAAAGAGCACAAAAGCAACAAATTCTACTCTCTGCTTTGTCCAGTAGCTGCAGGCTGCGTGGGGCCAAGTAAGATAATTGTGTTCCTCAGTTTCTTTCTTGAACCACCACCTTCCTGCCTTATCCAAGAGCCTTCTGTACCGCATGTGGCACCAGGAGGCCCTGGTCCTTGCTGGAGCCTGAAGGTGCTGTCAAATAATAAAGGTTGTCTTGGATTTCCCCAGTACAAGAATCCTGATCTGGGCAGAGGGCATCAGGAGAAGAATGGAGACTGCAGCACCCAAGGCAACTGCCCCTTCTTTCCCTGCTCAGATACTCTGAGTTCCAGTGACGTGCTCCAAGGAAAGCAGGCAGCCTGCAGCCAAGTGCAAGGCAGCAGGAAGCGTCACAGCAAACAGGGTAGGAAGGGAGAAGCGATGACCCAACAGCATCTGCTTCAAGGCAGGACCAGCTCCATCCAAACCATCCCCACCATATTCTTCTAAACTCTGAAAATCTCAAGAGCTAAAGGTCCTGCATCCCTGTCCTCACCCAGAGATGTTTACTGATCTCCTTGCAGCAGGTAAGGACATGACTAAAAGCTGTCCACCGCAGCCACCCAGAATAAACTTTGCCCATCACTTTCATTCCTACAAAAACAATTTCTGTTTAGTCTTCTCTAAGCTGAAAATCCCAGATCCCTAAATCTTCCCCTGGAGGTCATGTCTTCTAGCTCTCTTGATTCTTCTTCTGTTATCTTCTGGGCTTTCTCCACTTGGGCCAGGTCCTTCCCAAGAGCAGTACGCAAAACTGATTTGCCCAAAGGCTAAAACTAGTCTCCAAAAAACCTTGTCTATGAAAAGAGGTGAGATTTTAACACACAATTTCAATATGTATTAGCAAAAGAGAGTATAGGAGAAGCCCTGATGGTAAAGAAATTAATTGGTGTGTGAGATGAACACATGCTAAAGCACACGCAAGATAGCTTTGGGAAGGAAGGAAGAGCTCCTTGTTAATAGGACCAACACACTGACACGTCCCCTTAGCTGCTCTAAATGGCTTCCACGTAAAAGATCTTGTCAAAGGTTGTCTTTACCCACCCAGCAGAGTCTAAATAGCAGTGAGAGTGGAACTGGCTGCCTGTGCCCAGTCCACAACCTTCTGCCTTGGCAGTGAGAAGGGTGCTCTTTCACACAGTTGTGAATTTTATGGCCAGAAGGAATTACTAAACTAATCTGATATTTTGCAAGCCAGGAAACTTAGCTACTTTCTCCTGAATTAAGACCTGAAACTTACATTAACCCTCTGAGGATCGCATCTTTCCTGCCTGCTCCCAGAACAGTTCGTACTGGCACACGCTCCACAGAAAATTGCTACTGTGCTTTTAGGATGCAATGAAGAGAACACCACCAGCAGCCAAAGGAGAGGGAAACACACAAAATCAAATAATTTAGGGGAAGACGGACACTGCTCTTTTCTGCCCTCCTGGGATGGGCATGTGTGTTATCGCTCAAGTCATCCAAAACCAGTCAAGCCTCCAGGCTGCATCTAGAGCCCCTCTCAGCTGTAGCAAGACCAGCTCCTGAGACTGCAAGAAAAGGAAATGAAATGCGAGGCTGGGATCATTACTTTGAAACTATAAGCTCGTGCCACTGAGCCAAAGCCTGTTATATCGACATGGGTTTGTGTCACCCCAGCAGCAGAGATCATTCTCCATCTCCGCTTCCTCGGCTCCCCTCCTCCCGGGACAGCTGCCGGCACGGAACCTCCGCAACGCTCCGCCAAGTCAAGCTACGGAAAAACTCCCAACGCCTTGCCCAGCAGGTTAAAGTTACAGGGCTGAGCTACTGCAGAGAGAAACGTACCTCGCTGACTGCTCCACCACGCTTGGGAAGCTGCCAGCAAAGCACAAAGTGCCACTTGCAGAGAAGCAAATAGCAAAAACCCCAGGGAAGTTTCTTTCCCTGGGGCGGAGAGCCCAGGGTAGGGTGGGGGGGGTGTTGCTTCTTGAAGCCTCCAGTATTTAAAAGGCACCGAATTCGCACCCAGCTGTCACCTAAGATGGTCCCACTCTGTGTCTCCAGTCACCAGCCTGGGCAGCAGCTCTGATGGAAGGAGATAACTCTACTCACCACTGAATCCCAGGCTGAGGAGGGGAAAAGGAGAGCCCTAAACAGCTACTGGCCACACAGCCCATACCCTGTGCCTCCCCTTCCTCTGTTTTTTTGTAAAAGTGGATAATAAACCCAACCCCAGTTGTCATCCTGTGTTATGTGAGCACTGTACCTTAGCACACACTGCAAACCCACATCAACAACCCTTTGCTTCTAGGGAAACCAAGGCAAAGAAGTCTGATGCTTCAACCCATGCTGGATCCCCTCCTAATGAGACCAGGAGGAGGAAAGGGAAAAGACTGTCAAGAACTTGCAGATGCTCACCCTCTCTTTCCAGCACAAGGGCCTGCTTGTTGGTTTTCCTTGGAAGTGT
This sequence comes from Tringa tobata, assembly GCA_033628505.1. NCBI lineage: Eukaryota > Metazoa > Chordata > Aves > Charadriiformes > Scolopacidae > Tringa > Tringa tobata. The sequence continues at coordinate 54,861 of JAHREE010150534.1, forward strand.
GTTTTTACTCAGCACTCCTTGTTAAATAAGAAAGGGAAGAGATGTCCCTCTGCAGTGGGACAGAGAGGGCTGCTCCTTTAAGGCCTCTCCTGGATGCCCTTTCCCTTTGAGATGACTATCCTCGACTCCCTCCTCATCTCCCTCCCTTTGATTTAAGAGTTCCTCTCCCGGCCCTGACAGTAAGGTATTTCTGTCCCACAGATTATAACTCACTCTGGGCTATTATTCAACTCCCAAGCCCTGGCCCTGCTGCATTTAGTCCAAACATAATATCCTTCATGCATATATTATCTGTCTCCCTATTATCTGGAATCATTTCGGAATTAAATTTCAGTCCTGCAATATTGGCTTGAAGAGCGGCTCGCTTTATGGGCTAGTCAAAGGTTAGAATACCAATCAAAATAACACTGCCGATGCAGAGAGACATTTTAATATTCCAAAACCCGGTAATTGTAAAAGGACATAATATTTTTTCCCTGATTACCCCAAAGGCAACACATGTTAACAAGGCGAGGGAGAGAGTGAAAGAAATTTCAGAGTTCAGACAGCTGCCCGACAGATTTAAAGGAGAAGTCGTGGACGGCTGCCGCGCTCCAGCCCCGGAGCAAGAAGGTCCTCTGCCCGTGCCAGCAGCTCCGTGCTCCCCGGGATGCCGTCTTCTCCGTCTCCAGCCTCCTGGCATCTGTGCCACCTGCATTCCTTCCCCCAAGTCAGGAGCCTTCCAGGGTGCTCTCACCGCAAGGGAGCCCGAGTGGCCAGAGCTACACCAACACGGAGAGTCGACGACTATCACGGCAGAAGAAACCCCCACAGGCCACCAGGCTGCCCCAAACCAATTCCTCTTTGAACCTCAGCTGATCTTTTGAAGAAAAACCTTTCTCTGCTGAACTGGAGAATCCACCGCAGCCCTCGGTAAGTTGTTCCAATGGTTAATTACCCTCCCTGTAAAAACCTGCACCTGAATTACCTCGCTTTGGCTTCCAGGCACTGGAACTGCTTATGCTTTTGTCTGCTAGACCGAAGGAGCCTCTCGCCACGTTTTGGCTCTCCCTTTAGATACTTAGTCAAGTCTCCCATACCCTTCTCTCCAGCACCCTAAACGGCTCCCAGGGTCTTTGCTGCACGGCGAGCGTTCCCATGGGTCTTGCAGTTCTCATCCAGTCTTCCAAGTTTCCAGAATCCTTTCCGATGCGGACACGGGACCCAGCATTCCGTACCGGTCAAACCAGTCCCAAAGAAAGAAATGATCCAGCCCCTCTGCTCCTACTCACCATTGCCTCTTTATAAATCCAATAGCAGCCGGCTCCTGGACGCAGTATCTGCACATTTTATCGAAAATGATTTTGTGTTTTCTTTCAGGGCATTGATAAAAGTGTTAAATACAAGAGGTCTGAGAAATAGATCCCTGTGGGACCCCACTAGGAAGACATGCACTCCATGATGATTACCCATTTACAATTAAATGCTGGGAGCTGTCAGTTTGCTCGTTCTTAATCAATGTAATGTGTGCCATGTTGATTTTGTATCACTCTTGTTTCTTAATCAAAATGTCATAAGGTACCAACTCAAATGCCTTCTAGAAGTATATTACATTGACATGGTTACCTTTATCAACCAAACATGTAGTCTCATAAAAAAAATATCAAGTTAGTTTGAAAAAGATCTAGTTTCCATAAATCCACATTGATTGGCATTATATTACCCTCTTTTCATTCTTTATTAATCAACTATGATATCTGGCTTTTCATTACTTTGCCCAGAATTAATGTCAAGCTGATAGGGCTATAATTACTTCATCGGTCATCCCATTTGCCCTTCTAAATTACTGGTACAACATTAGCTTTCTTCCAGTCCTCTACAACTTCCCCCATGTTCAAAGACTTATTAACAGGCCAGGGCTTCTCAGTCAGCTCTTTCCAAACTCCTGCAAACCAGCTATGCAAAACGTCAACTGAAAGCCACCACTTTATCAGATAACTGTGTTGTAACAGCAATCCTCTTGCTCAGCGACACGGCATCCTCTGCCTTTCTGCAAATGCAGAGCAAAGTATTTATTAAACATGGTCATTATGCTGTTACAAGCAATTCTTCCATTTCCTTCCAACCATGAACCAATGCCATTGCACAAGCACTTTTCTTTCCTCATCTCCATGGAAGAGACACTCTTACTCTCCTTAACCCTGGAGTCACGCTTCTCCTTTTGTTTCCTTTCACAACCTCTTGCATTCCTGCCTTCTGAGAGACACTTTCCACAGCCAAGAGCTCCACAGCTAGGGGTGCAGGGCCCCGGAAAGCACAGCTCCCACTGAAGGAAGGTGGCACTCATCCATGGTGCAAACCAGCAAAGCTCTGAGCACTGTGGGAACACGAGCAGCTCTTCGCAGTTAAGTGGCAACTGCTATTCACGTGCTCAATGCTTTGGCCATGAAGCACTCTGCCTGGAGTCCTCCTCCACCATTTCTAACCTTACTAGGAATTTTATGTTCCCTATAGCCAGTAACTCAACAAACAGGCAACTGGTAACAATCACAGTAAGTCCTCAAGAAGTTAGAGCAACTTCCAGGCATATGGGCCAAAAAACAAACCGATTCTCTGTTTTACCCATTTAAATGTTCTTTGCCCAAAGCACTCAACACAGTTCATCACGAAGTGTCTGAGAAGCACTCAGAGTTCCTCCTCCCACCCCAAAGGCAGAAGGAATTGTTAATTCAGGGGAGAAACAAAAAGCTGTTAGCAAATCTTTGTTTGTTTAGAACGTGTTTATTTCTAGTTGCCAAATATTAACAAAAACATCCTATTACATGCTTCCTCTGCCAGATTTTACAAAGTGAGTGGGTGACCTTAAAACATTTCTGCATGTGTATTAATAGTTTGCTTCCAGGCTTTCAGTATTTACAGATCAATAAATGGTGGGCCTGGAAAAGGCCAGCTCTGCACACAGCCATGGCACCCCCAGTGTGGTCACACTGTGCTCCCCAAGGCTCCGTCAACCTCTGTTTCATCATGCCCAGAGAAAGAAAGCTGCATTCATCCACACACATCATTCAACTCTTGCCTTTCATAAAAACCTCTCCTGGACTCTAGGATGATGTCAAACCAGGACCAGTTTTCTGTCATTCCTAAAGCAACCACTATTACTGCATCTAAAGGCCTCTGTGAACAGAAATCACAGATGGTCAGACGTGCCAGGACAGCTGTCCTGAGAAAGCGACAGCTCTGTGATGGGTATGAAGACTGTCTTTTTTTAAAAAAGAAATAAAATATCATTTGAAAAACAAGGAATAAACCAAACCCTTAGTGGTTACATCAAACACTCCTCTGTTATCTTTTAACTGCATAATGTCCAGAGAAGAAATGGAAGATCAGGACAGCGTATACAGTGTTAAAAATAGTTTCTACAACCCAGTTCTAGAGTCACAGAGCCTGCAAGGGCCTTTGTGGCAGCCCCCTGACAAGTGACGCTGCGCTGGAAGAGGGACAAGTAAGCAAGAGTATGGCAGAGGTCTCAAATCAAGAATAACACAAGGGGGAAGAACTGGAAACACTTATTTGCCCTTTCACCCAACGCAAGACCTAGGCGCAAGAAAACGATCTGACAGCAGGTTTAAAAGAAACAAAAGGACCTGCCTCTTCACATCGCATACAAATAAAAAGAGTGCAATTAATGCATAATTAAATAGCAAAACTCATTGCTGCAGGATGCTGTAGAAACCAAAAGCACGAGCGGATTCAGAAAAGGATGTACAAGTTTCTGGTAGACAGACGTGGTAAAACCAGTGGGTGTTAGACACAGTGGTCCAGGGGCAGCTGTCAGCTCACAGTCCTTAAAGAGCTGGGAACCAGAGAGAGCCGACTCGAGCCATGCTCTCCTTGTTACACCTGCAAGCATCAGCTACCAGCCTCTGGCACGGAGAGGATCTGGGTTAAACCTTTGGTCCTGCCATTTTGACACCATCATCCTTCTAATGTTTTTCTTGCACAAGCTAATTGTAAGAAAAATCTAGTTTCACCCCTCCCTTCTTCCACCTCCTCCCTCCATCAAATCGCTCTCCGCTCCTTGATGTTTTCCCAAACTGAGTGTGCTGGCACTCCTGCTGCCCGCCGGGTTGCCCATTCCCAGGCTCCTGCCCACCCTGTGACCACAGGCACGTGGCCTCAGCCTAACACAGCTCCAGTCCCGCAGGGTGAGGATCCAGCACGGGACCAACCGCGCTGCTAACTCGAGCAGGACCTGGAACAATAAACCACAACCACAGAGGCTCCTGAAAGAGCAAAGGGAACACAAATGAGAGCTGATCCTTGCATTAGGACAAGCACTAATAAATTTATCCAGGCTACCTGAGGATACACTTGGGGCAGCAGCTTGGTTGTAGCTCGTTAGCTGCAGCAGCTTTCCTTTTCATGTAAATCTTGACCCACAACTTCCTACTTCCTGCAGGTATTTCTCCACCGGTGCCCCTCGCTCCTGACATGGAGCACTCTCTGCTATTTCCATCCTGAGCAACCAGCTCCAAGAACGTAGCTCAGGTTCTGCACCTCAGTCCTGACCCACGGGGCCTCTGCGCATCGAGATGACAGGCGCGTAAGGAGAAGTGGCAGCCAGGATGGTGGCTCTCTAGCAAGATGGTTTAGGGGGATATCGGAAACGTTGCAGCATTCAGAAGGAGCCTCCTCTGCTTTCTGCTGCCCTCCCACAAGGCTGAGCTAATGGAAGTGAAGAACATGATAAACTCTCTGCCCCGAGTCAGCTCTACGCTGACAGTTCACTAGAGATACAAGATCGCTCAGTGACATTAAAAACATCAGCAAACACCGATCAGGCTTGACAGAAGGGATGCATTAGCAGGCTGGGGGGGGCGTAGGGCAAGGTAAAACTTCAGCGAACGTGGTCAAGTGCACAGGCAGCTTTTCTCCCTTTGTCCTCCACAGAAGGCTTTTTCATGGATCCCAAGACGCTGTGTGGACGTATGAATCCACCATCACAGCTGTCAGGTTTGGAGCTCACCACCACCTGCATAGCCAGATCAATCCAAAAAGGTTTCCTGAGGCAACACAAGCATGGCAGCTGGGCAGGGGCTGATTCCCATCTTCAGCTTGCCCAAGTGGCAAGTCTTGAAAACTCTGAAAGAGGCCTGGTGACACAGGATGCTCGCCTCAACTGCTCCTACAGTACAGAAGTGACAAGGGAAGGAGTTTAATGTAGAATGAATACTGAGAAACACCATCTCACCACCTCGGGAAGAGGGACTTCTGAGCTGTGGAGCTTCTCCAGTCACTGGTAGAGGCAGCATAGAGGAAGCACTGCTTCTTCAAATGAAACAAAAAGGAGACCAAGAGGAACAGAAGCCATGTGGGCATGGGCAGAGGAAATCTGGAACATATTTCGTTGCTACGACACTGCACACAAGTACACAAACACATCTGCCCATGCGCACACCTCTCCATATGTAATCCCACTCTTTTGCATTGCCTTGTATTTGCGGCAGCAGTCAGAATCATAGACTGGTTTGGGTTGGAACCCAAATTTAAGGGACCTTAAATATCATCTTGGTCCAACCCCCCTGCCATGGGCAGGGACACCTCCCACTAGAGCAGGTTGCTCAAAGCCCCATCCAGCCTGGCCTTGAACACTTCCAGGGATGGGGCATCCAAAGCTTCTCTGGGCAACCTGTTCCAGTGTCTCACCACCCTCATAGTGAAAAATTTCCTCCTAATATCTAATCTAAATCTCTCCTCTTTCAGTTTAAAACCATTACACTTTGTCCTATCACCATCTTTTCTGTAGCCCCCTTTAGGTACTGGAAGGCTGCAATAAGGTGTCCCCAGACCCTATTCTTCTCCAGGCTGAACAACCCCAACTCTTTCAGCCCGTCAAGTCAATAGCATCCTCTAGAGTTCCCTACCTCAGTAGAGTTGTCTTGGTATCACTGCTCACGAGTAGAGACCCAAAGGACAGATCGCAGACACCGGTGGGGCCACGCTGCAGGAAACTGCTCTCAGTCACAAATGCCATTTACACTCACATGAACTGTTTTCTTGACATCTGAAACATTCAAGTCTCTGCATTATCCATGACCTAGAAATTAGCAGTTTCACACCACCCGCTCCCCAACACCTTCATTTCACGGATCAGGTCAGAGGCAGCCTCAGCCTAGGATGTATTTCTAAGGAACATGCCAGAGGGAGGGGAAGGGGGGCCACCTGAGCTATGCAGGGAAAAGCAGGGGGGGCTAGATACCCGTCCAACCTCATTTGTCTCACAATTGGGAGCTCACTCAAAAGAGACTGAGGTCCCATTGGTCCGGCTGCTTGGCCAGAATTACTGATCTAGGCTGGAAATCCTCTCTTGTGAAAACACACAGGTGGTTCACCTACAAGCACCGCCAGAGAACAGAGCAGTGACTGGCATGGAAAGATCCTCACCCTGAGGTAAGAGCTAGCCCCAGGGGAGGCAGCTCTTTACCCACAGGACAGAAATCCCTGCTTTCATCTTCAACCTGAGTCACTTCCCAGAGGGGCACAGGGAGCCTGGTAACCACCCTATGTCACACGCCATCAGATATTAGAGTCAGAAAAACTTCAGATTTTTAAGGGATTAGGGGAGTTGGAGGAAGATGAACATTTCTAACACACGTCCACTCCTCATGGTATCTGAAAGAGACTGAACCTTACTTTCTGAGTAACACATCTGCAGAGGGGGACAAGAGGACACAGACCACGTGCCTCTATCCCACACAGCCTGTGATCCCTCCAGAGAGCTGGCAGGGGAATGCATTCCTCCTCCTCCTGCCTTTAGGCCTGTGCTTTGTACTTCATGGATGCTCACCAGCCCTCAGCTTAGCATCACAGTATTTGCTGACACCCAATATGTGAAGACCCATCTTGAAAAACAGCCACTTGACCGGATGTCCATGTTATGATGAATCCCAGCTCCTAACACGCTAAAATCCAGGAGCCTTGACCTATGGGAAAGAGCCGCAAGTCATTCATCCTGAGGTCCAGAGGAGGAGCACAGTTGGATCAACCTACTTCTTAGTGAACACCACGGTACATCGAGATTTTTTTTTTTTTTTTTTTAAATATTATTATTCTGCAGCCATCAACCTGCTGGTTATATAGCTGCTATCCATTCACCGGAAGTTTAGTGAACTTCAAATGGCAATCATTAATGGTCACTGAACTGCAGAATGCCCCAATGTGCTTTCAGATTTCATTTACCAAGGACCAGCAATCAGCCAAAAGATTTGCTCTGACAGCAGGGAAATACAAGACCCTTTGACAAGTTCAGCCAGGAATGTGCTGCCAGCATCCCTTGTTAAGTTCATGTTCTACCCTATTTGACGGAACAGATCATGCAAATTGTCCTTCTGTGGCCGCTCAGCCTGTCACTCACGTTTCCATTTAAAACAATAAATAAATAAAAGAACAAAAGAAAAGCCCACGAGTACAATGAGCTGTTTACAAGCAAATTCCACTTATCGAGACCCCTAATTATAAGGAAAAAGCACAGAAACCCAAAGAAAACATTAAATTGGATGGGACCCAAAGGTTTAACCAGGAGGGTTACCCCAGTTTCTCTTGTGCATAGACCCCAGCCTCCGCCACACCCTGCTACTGCTTGCCATCACATGTGTTCTTTTCTTCCCACTGATTTGTGACTTATGGCATCACCACATTTCTCCGGGCAGATGGAGTAGCTGTGCCAGGAGACTCTCTGGATGTATGGCAGGCTGCTCCTTAACCAGCCACAGAAGGTGTGGAGCGACACGAGACGCCAGGCACTGAAGTGCAAGGCGTTTTGCTTTGCAAAGTGACCGCTGGTGGACGCGCCTGTGAGACATCTCTCCTCTTCCCCATACCACAAAGGGAAATGCTGATTTTATACTGGAATAATTCCACATGTTTAGCAATCAGCATTCAATCTCAGGGGAACTGTGCTCCTACGAGCCTCGCACGGCCGCGAAACAAAACAGCGTCAGCAACACTGGGGCCAACACAACCTCTGCTCAAGAGGGGCCTCACAGTGTCCCACTATTATGCGGAGACACCGCGCTGTGCCTGTCACAATGGGATTCTCCCCAGCTGCAGAACACATCCCATCAAGTACAGTAAGACTCTATTAGAGGAGATACAATAGGGAGCCGGAGGACTCGCTCAGCCCAGCTTCTGAGAAAATAACTCATTTCAATGCAAAACAGCAGTAGTTATTAGACACCTCCTTCAAGAGGAAAGGAGAAGGACACGGGGAGGGGGGAGAGAGGGAGACGGGGACCGTGGCAGTTTGCACAAAAGTACCTTTTTCAGATTAATCCACTGTTTGAAGTAATCAGCAACCGGCAGCCCTAAGTACTGGCATTGTCCTGGTAACCTGTAAGAGAGAAGAGAGAGCAGGTTTGATTCAATCAGTGTCCTGACAACACAAACTCTGTTTTCTTAAGTACATTTCGTTCAGAGATGGAAGAGACCCTCAAGTCGGCTGTAATGCGCTGCACATCAGAAGGACTGTAGCTCTGGGCAAAAAAAAATAAATAAAAAAAAAAAATCTTACAAGAGCAGAGCTTGGCTGAAGACTTCCATCCACCCAGCCACATCCAGGCTGCTAACACCTTTCAGGCTGAACATTTCCAACAGGAGCACAGCACGCGGCTCTTCTCCACAGGGGCCAACACACAAACACAAGCGGAGCATCCAGGCTGTCCTTCGCTAAATGAACTCATCACAAATCCCTGCAAAACCATCCTGCTCAGCCGGCAGCTTACAGGGCAGATGGAAGGACTGACAACTCACTTGTCATGCCCCGGTGCTTTTCCACTTGGCCTTTGTGGTTAAAACACTGAGTGTGGTGTTAGAATCATGGAATGGTTTGGGTTGGAAGGGACCTCAAGGATCATGGAGTTCCAACCCCCCTGCCATGGGCAGGGACACCTCCCACCAGAGCAGGTTGCTCAAGGCCCCATCCAGCCTGGCCTTGAACACTTCCAGGGATGGGGCATCTACAACTTCCCTGGGCAACCTGTTCCAGTGTCTCACCACCCTCATAGTAAAAAATTTCTTCCTTATATCCAATCTGAATCTTTTTTCTTCCCATTTTAAACCGTTTCCCCTTGTCCTATCACTGCACTTCCTGTCAAGAGTCCTTCTCCAGTTCCTCTATAGGATCCCTTCAGGTATTGAAAGGCTGCTCTAAGGTCTCCCTGGAGCCTTCTCTTCTCCAGGCTGAACAATCCCAGCTCTCTCAGCCTGTCTTCATAGGAGAGGTGCTCCATCCCTCTGATCATCTTCGTGGCCCTAATGTTGTAGTGCCCCTTCGTGTTGTAATACCTCAGCATGTGAGGGAGAGAAGGAGGCACCGATGCACTTATTTTTGGGGGTAGTAACGCTGCAGGACTAACGTTTTAAGGCTAAAACACGGAGGTTGTTTTCCAAGCAGGTGCTTGGAAGAAGAGAGCAGTCCCAACACCGAAGACGTAAGGTGATGTCTCACCATGGGCTTGAGCCCCAGGAGCCAGAGCTCCGAGCACGTGTATTTAACCTCTCCTGAGCTGCTGGCCCAGGGCTTACAAAACAGAACAGCCCTGGTAAGGGAGGTGGATTGTCTGGAGGGACAGCAGGACCCCAGGATTTGGAAAACTGTTTCTCCCACACTGTGCCCGGGCCAGTGCCTTCGCAGGGGAGCGATGCCGCGTCCCTCCTCTTCCTCAGCAGACGGGGAAGGCTGAGTGGCAAAGCCGCTGAGCGCGGCTCCAGCCAAGCCCCTGCAAGGAGATGAGTTACGTGAGTTTTCCCCGGCCGGTTTGATCTGATCAAGAGTAATTGATGGATCTTGCTCATTCACGTACTGCTGAGCACGCCTGGGGCACCGGTCACAGGATCTTTAACTGAAGCAAAGGAACATCCCAAATAAATATGTCAACTAAATAAATGACTAAATTAGAGCTGTTTGTGCATGTTAAAAGCCACAACCCCAGAAATAGGCTTTTGCAAACAGAGTGGGGGTGGGGAATCTCATAACTTCCTCGGGCATCTGGGGGCTGTCGAGGGAGGTAGGGGAGGAGGGAAGAGCTGCGAGTGCCAGCATCAGCTGCTCAAACATCCCAACACAGACCACGTCCAGGGCAAAGTCTTCTCCCACTCTCCACAGGGGAAAAAGAGTGAATAATCCAGCTTGGACTTCAGGCTCCAGGCTGAAATTCAGGAACAAGCTCTGGACAGATACACCACCTTGAGCTGGGGTGCACTATCAGCACCTCATGCAGCACCTGAGAGCTCAGCCCAGCACCAAACCCTCTGCAGCATCTCTTCAGCCCTATAAGCAGTTTCCCACATAAGATGGAGGGACACAGATAATGTATACTTGCAGATGATGTGAGACTCGGGGTAGCGCAGAACCAGAGCGGTTTGATCTCGGTGCTGCCTCTATTTCTATGGGAAGAAAAGGAAGGAATCTAGCAAACACATCCAGGAGAATCTCCTGGGAATACATGGCCAACGAAGCCAGCACACTCTGGACCCCAGCAGTGTACTGGCTTTATATGCCCTGCTTAGGCTAAGAAAGGAATGAACTCTCTGTGCCTAAACCAAAATGCCTGGTCCCAAAAAGACGCACGTATCACCATTTAGGAGCAGTACTTTAAGTCACACAAACACATTTGAATAAGGAGGTCCAGAGGAATCTCTTTGAAAGGAGGAAGCCTGTCAAAAGAACGAGCTTGCGAGCAGCGGGGCTACGGCAATTTGCAGGGTAAGCAATGTGACTTGACAGCGTGGTCTCATCTCCGGGCACGGCTCATCTGATGCTAGCACCATCGCGCTGAAATAAACCACCTGGAGTCACTCCTCGCAATTGCACAGCCGTCACATAAAGAGCAGCCTGGTCCACGCATTTTACAGACTCGATGATCCCAAGGGTCTCTTCCAACCTAGATGATTCTATGATTCTATGATTCTATATGTCCATGACATCCTGCAGTTGAACAGACCCCACCAGCCCCAAGCAGCACACTAAGAAAAACTCTTCCTCCAGAAAAGCTGCTTTCTATTGGTGCCCAAATTAAAAAAAAATAATAAGACCACAAGAAAAGGAACCATCTAGAAGAAATGAGCAGTCTAATACAGACACATAATCAGCTTAACCTCTCCTTACACTGCTCACATTTAGCTAGAGAGGATGATGACAGCACTTAGCACAAGGTATATTACTAAAAGCTGGGTTTCTCCTCCCAGTCCAAGAGGTTTTCATTAATATAGGTCTCAGCCCAGCTCCAGTTAGAGGAATAATTATCATCTCGCTTAACATTTGGATAGGGCCCAGAAGAAGCAAGTACAGCATCGTTCTTCTTAGCCCCAGGAATTGACAGCTAACCACCCAGTGCAATGAATGACATCTAAAGCATTTCCATCCCTGTGGGACCAAAAAGCCCAGCAAACTGGACAGTCTGGTTCTACTTCCACCCTGAGACTGATGGCAGTATGCCCTGGGCGCTGGACAGTGGGTCTTTAATTGGAGAAAATAAATGCTCCAAATAAATATGTCAACTAAATAAATGACCCATTTTTGCAAACAAGTAACAACCCCAGAAACTGCCTGCGAAGCTGTGTGACCTAAGGACATTTCCCTTCCCCCTCCCTGCTTGTGCTCCCCTCATTTCACGTTACCACCAGAGACTTCACCAAGTTTTTCAAGCACTAGAAGACCTACATTCGTGCTACAACCTAGGTGGGCTGTCAGCAGCACGGACCAAAGCATCGGTCTATTTCCTGAGCTGGAAGGTGCAGGTCTGGTGGATCCAGGCCAGCATAGACACAGCCACTCAATGCACTATCATCCTTTAGGAAGGACTGTCATAGAATCATAGAATGGTTCAGGTTGGAAGGGACCTTAAAGATCATCTAGTTCCAATTCCCTGCCATGGGCAGGGAAACTTCCTACTAGATCAGGTTGCTCAAAGCCCGATCCACCCTGGCCTTGAACACTTCCAGGGATGGGACATGCACAATTTCTTAGGGCAACCTGTTCCTGGTCTAGTCTGAGTATGCAGTGCTCCCAGCACAGGGAACCAGGCTTCTCACTGCACAGAAACCAAGTCTCCAGGTAGCAATAGGAAGGAAACCACACCTATGTTGTCTTTTCCCCAGCTCCAAGCTTGTCACCTGAAGTGGTCCCCCATTCCTCAGCCTGGTGACCAAGCAGGACTTTCTCCAGCATCTTCTCCAGGCTAGAGTGAACAAGGCACACCTGCAGCTCTCCTGGGATCAGAAGTGCCAGGGCCTGTAAGGAAGTATCTCCATTTACCAGGGTCACCATTTATTTGAGCAGCTCATTTGGTAAATGCACTCTTATGCTCAGTATGGTTCCTCGCTTTCACAAAATTCAACCTTGATCACTGAGCAAAGAGCTCAGGACTCGGCCCTCCCTCAGGTAAGGCAGAAGAGAAATGATGGCATTCCACTGCATTCAACATCCCATGATCGTTCCAACTTCTCAACGAGGTCTTGCTGCCTCCCCAAACACTGAAGCTCTCACTCCTGGGGAAGGAAGCTGGCTCTCAAAACCACGCCGTCAGCCAAACGCTGTGGCTTCAAGTATGACTGTACTTGATAGAGAGAAACCTGAAAATGGCTGTGGGATTTTCCAGCCTCCAATGCAGCTCTGGTAAAGTCTGTCCTTCCAGAAGCAGACATGCAAGCACATAACCTCCACCTGTTCCCAAAACACAGGTCCCCCTGGGACAGAAGAGCAAGTGACAGCAGGTAGCACGCTCTCCTCTGCCAGCCAAGCAAGACCAAGTCCTCCTTGGACTGCGGTCAGAAGTGGCAGCTCTGCCCCATTTTCAGAGAGCTTCACCAGCCCGGGCTCTGATTTCCACCCAGTGCCGTTCCTCCGCTCCACAGGGTAAATGGAGCCTGGAGATGAACGGGATGCAAATGGGAGGCGAGGTGACATGGCTGCATTTCTCCTCGTGAAGCCAGCTCTCTCCAAGGCGGCAAGAAGCGCACAGCTCGGCGGTGATAAACGGCCTTGCTTTAGTTATCACTTTCCTTAAGTTAAGGAGAGCAGCCTAGTGATGGATGGGCTGGAATTCGGTTATCAGGGAAGGCTGTCAGCCAGAGTTGCCTATCTCCACACACATTTAGCAGGGCGTCATTATGCGATGGCATGGAGTTAAAATATGACCAAGGGTATTGAAAGAAAAAGAACGGGATTAAAAAAAAAAAAAAAAGGCAAATTGAGCAACAATAAAGGAGCATGAGACAAGAACGTTATCGTACTAGTGACACCTTTTATCTCGGTCTGGTTAGCTAAAGCGGGGCACAAATTGGTCCTTCCTCCACTATTGTATCCTCTTGTACAAACAGAGGCAGATAAAATGTGTCACCAGTGCGATAGCATATCAATTTAACCCTAATTATCCAGGGGGTCAAACTAAGAAATAGGGGTTTCTCATTTCAACAGGTTCCTCCGTCTCTGCTCGGAGCCACCACATTAATATGGAAGGGGGAGGGGCAGCTGTAATTGATTTCCGTCACTCAGGTGGTCCTGGCGTATAAAAAATTAATGCTTGATTCTCCCAACTAATCAGAGCTGGTTAACGTCCATCTGCTTCTGGGTTCAGGATGTCAGAAGACAAAGAAATTGGGCTACTTTCTACACGCTGGGTGTATTGATAGCAAGCCAGTTAAAAGAACAAGTCCCTCTATGGGAAAGATAAAGGGACATTAAATCCTGGTTTTTAAAGACCTGGTCTCGGCCCTCCAAAAAATCCATGCCCTGGAGACCTTGAGTTGTAAGAGATGCAGAACATTTTAATTGTGTCCTGACCAACCCCACTGCACCAAGCTGCAAAGGAGAGGACAGTCAGCCTCCTACCCTGGAAATCCTTCACTGAAGGAGGGCTGGAAAGCCTGAAGGAAGCTGCTTGGATGCTGCAGCACACAACAGCAACAAGGGGACAGCCAAAGAGAGGAGCCATCTCAGCCTTGCACCCTAGTTCAAAGCAAGGCTGGTCAAGACATGGCTCTAGAGCGCGTGGTGCAGAGGTGCTGCTCTCTTGAGATGTAGGGTGGGATGTCTGCCAAGCCAAGAGGAAAGCTTGGGTGCCCTCCCCTAACAGAGAAAGCTACCAAGGAAATAACATCCTGTGTTAAGGCACTTGAGAGGTTTTAGCAGAGAAACAGCATCGCGAGCAAAGCTGCAACTGTGTACACTGAGCCTCGTGTGAGCTGGAGCCAAGCTAGACATTTAAAGCAGTTTAGGTAAACCCACACTCTCCCAAAGAGGCAGCCTTATGTTGATCCAAACTTGGTTAAAACAGTAAGTCCCAGCCAGCAGGCTTCGATGGCCTGGGGATGCAAAGGGGTAAGACCCTGCTCCGCAGCACTGAGGCTGCTGGAGCCCCCCGTGGAGGCACAGAAAGGCTGACCAGACTTTGCAATAACCACCATGCTGGTCCAGGAGAGCTCTGATGGCCTGATGCCACAGCACCCACATGTGAGCAGAGCATCCTGGGCACACAGCACAGCCCAAGCCACGCCACAGCCTGCGGGAATCGAAGCATGCTGACCCACACCTCCAAAAAAAAAAAAAAACCCAAACCCCAACTCCCCCATCCCAATAATTCAAGTTAGACTGGAGCAGCTTTCCTGTGTAATCCAAGGCATCGGCAGGTAGATGTCTCCTCCCCAGCACTGAAGTCACCATGCCACTCAGTGTAAAGAAGCAAGAACAGAGACAGTCTCCCCTCATGCTCCTGTCTAAAGCGAAGGATGAAACCCCCTGCCAGACCTCTGGCACCCCACTCACATGCCTCTCAGCCCCACAGACCTGCCAAGGAGCTGGAGGAGCCCACGGACGGATGAACCTCTGCCGGGTGACTGCACCCCACTCTCACTGAGCACACCCGTGGACCATCCCTCTCTGTCCCCCATCACTGCAGGCCAAACCACCCCGGAATGGCTGTACTTTAAATTCCCAAGCAGTAGCCGTGGAAAGACAATACCTTTGGAGAGGGACTGAAAAGCCCTGGGCCTTCACAGAAACCCTGAGACAGGTCCCATCTCCCTCCCTCCCTCTTTGCTTTCCTTCCACCCTCTCAGTTCTCTCAACCACCCCCAAAACTTGTCACAGTGCAACAAGCCTAGGAGCCTCACATCAGCTTTAAATATCAGCGCGCGTGAAGCGGGGACATGAGAGCAGGGAAGTGGGAACAGACAGAGCAAGCCTCCATCGCCTGTCAGGAAACACTAATGAATTTCAACACCGGCAGCCATTGCCTCAGACGGGCTGGCGAGAGGAGGAGAGGGAGTTACAGCGAGGAGCCTTTGCAGGAGCAGCCTGCCTTTTTTTTTTTTTTTTTTTTTTTTTTTCAAAGCCCCCTCTGCTAATAAATGTCATTGCTGAGCGGGCTGCAGCCGTCCTCCAGCCGGGATGGGTTGGGTCGGGGGAGAGACAGGCGACTGACAGCGCTCAGGACGCCCGGGCAGCACAGCTTTTTCTTCTGCTACATCCCCAGACAGGAGCCAGGAAAAGGCAGCAGGTGGGACATTGCCCTTGGCATGAAGCTGGCTTCCATCAAGGTCCCCAGTACCCAAATAACAACCACAGGGAGCCACAAGTGCAACCCCAACACCCCTCAGTCCCGTTCGCCGGGATGGATAGAGGCTCTACAGGGAACGGTCCTTGGGATGGACAGAGGGACGCGGAGACATCCAGACATACTGCCTGTTGTCCCCGACAGCAGCAAAGGGTTACAGAGCAGCCTGTCCCTTTGCTAACAGGAACGTGCTCCCGAGGCAGCGCGGGAAGAAGCATCCAGCACAGGGCACCGCGTGGCAACCGCACCGATGCACAACATGAAGGTCAACGCAAGTCTTCTTTACAAATGTCAACCTGTCATCTCCGGATATTAATGAGGGCTGACCAGCAGCTAAAATGCATCCATGCTCCATTAGTAATAAGAGAGAGACGATGCAGGAGAAAAGCACACACCACGGCATGTGGAGGCACCAGGGCCCGGGGAGGTGTGGTGATGCACAAGATAACCAGGGCCGCTCCAGCTGCCCAGGAAGGAACGCAGTCTCCACACAAACCTCTTCACTGGAGTGTGCGTTATCTTTTTCCATCAATCTTTAATTGGATTAGGGTAATGAGGCCAAAAAACCCAAGCTAAGCAGCGAGGCTAATACCTGGCACTTTCAGACCTTCCTTTCTTTTTCTGTGATGTCCGTTGTGGACAGCGCTGCTTTCTCTCTCTCTCAGGCACATTCCTGCCTAGGAAGATTAAAAGGTAAGCTGCAAGCCTTGGCTGAAATGTCTGAACACCCACCACCCATCATATGCCAACAGCCAGATCCCTCTTCTCTAAATTTTTGCTGGGCACTCAGCAATTGGGGACAATCTCAGCACCCACGCTTTCCAAGCAGCTAGCCTACAAACAGGAAAGGCTGTTACCCCAGGCTGCAACTGGAGCAATGTATACACGGGGAAAATAATTCTGCTGCAAAAACCACACAGGGCAAGTGGCTCGCCGTGACTCGCTCATCCTGCAAAGCACTGTGTGCCTTCCACTGTCATCAACCTTAATGAAACATGAAGGCATTTAACACCATGCGAGATCTGGCTCTTTTATGGGTATCTGTCTGTGCGTCAGCTAGATGCTGGCAGAGATGCTATCTCAACATTAAAAGCAAGGCTGTAACACAGCAGGTATTCAGCCTCCAACAGAAGATGTTCATCAACAATTGCACACACATGATGCTACAATAAATCTATGTGCTACCGCTTAACAGCTTCTCTTAAAAAGATTCATAGCTCTATTTACCGGGCCTGATTCTGCTGCTATGCACGTGGGAGTAAATCTGGAGTAACCCTACCTGGAGTTAGTAAGTAGCCAGTGAGGGCAGGATGAGAATTGAGCCTTTTGGTTTTTAAATAACTACTTAATTACCATGCAGGAAACCAGAGTTTGCTGGCTCTGCGGTTCAGCTGAGGTTAGAAGTGCAGCAGGCAGAAGCTCTGCACTCCTCCATACCGAGTCCTCCAGATCAGTGGAAGGGTAGAGCAAATGCTCTCAGCAGCCCTTCCAGACAGGGAGGATGACTGGGTGGACTTCCCTTTGACATCAGAAATGCATGATGCTGCTCCCAAGGCAAGAGAAACTGGAAAGCCTCCAAGGCTGAGGTTGTCCCACCCCCCAGCCTTGGGAACCTGACACTGTGAAAACCCCTTAAAAACAGATTTCTGCACACAAGGTTGCCTGTGACAGTCCATCTGCTTACTAAATAAGACATTATACAGCATCTTATGAATAGGAGTATACAAAATTGGATACTGTGTACATCTACCACACAGGCATATTCTGAGTAAAAGTCACCCTTCATGACCACAGGCTGCAGAAAAACTCTTCACCGTGTAGGTAATGATGTGCTGGAACAGATTGGTGGGGGAATCTTCTCCCCTGGAGACAAATTCATTTGGAGAAGACCCTGAGCAACCTGATATAAGTTTGAAGTTAACTCTGCTTTGAGCAGGGGTCTGGATTAGAGATCTCTGTTTAAAATATTTTGTGATTCACACTGCAGCGGAGCCTGATTACACAGAGCACGTCCCTTCTCCGTCTATGTGGTCTCTGATGAAGTCTTTCATACAGACACTAATTTAGTAATCGCCTGGTCCTCTGCCTACTAGCTGTTTTAAGGAGGAGTGCTCACACTGCTGCTGCAGGGTGCTGTAATTACACACTGAGTAAGGGAGTACATCTGATGCAACGGATGCACCCACAACGCATCTTGTCTGAGCCCCCTCAAAACCAAAACACGCACAGAAATTAAGCTAAAATTAAACGTGCTCTTCCTCCCACTGCACAATTCCCATTGAAAAAAATATTTCTCCCCAGGAAACTGGAGCGTGCAAGACCTAGAGCAAGGCACTGCTCTAAGACTGAGAAGACACGTCCTGTCCCAGCTCTTCCTTAGACCTGCTGTGCGACAGGCAGGAGGAAACCTTGTCTCCTCCATGCCTGACCTGTCCAGACCATTTAGTGTATAAACTCTTCAGGACAAGGGCTTCTCTGCTATGAGTCATAAACTGCTTAGTGCCTAATGGTAAAGCCTATAGACGCTTAACATAATACAATCATGTCACTTAAAGGCCATTAGTCTCCAGTCTAAACAGCATTTTTCCAGGCCCAAAGGGGACCTGCCAGCTCAGGAAGGCAGAAGAAGGGATGGCGGTGGCCAGTTGGGTCACTGGACTCGCAGACACCCGACGTGAAGCCCCAGGCAGGACGGAGCCAAGCCAAACGGCATGGGGGAAAGCTATGGCACCTCTAGTAATCAAAGAGCTTTACCTTTTAGACTTTCTTGAACCACCTGAATGAGCTGAAAGCCCATGCCAGCCAGGTGAAAAACCTCTCCACCTCCTGCCATGGCTGAGCTGCTTGCAAGGGGGGCAGAAGCCCCTCACCCACACAGAGGGTCTCCAACTTTCTCCATCATCTCTCTTCCCATTCATCAAATCATTTATCTACAAGAAAATATACCATTCTGTATTGTGACACTGTTTGAACCCCTCTTCTTTCCTGGTACCGTCTCTGCCTTCCTCTGGCACCACATCACACAGGTCTACTGTCTCAACTGACTTCTGTGATTGCCTCTTCTTCCCTCTCCCCACTAAGGGGAAGGCAGAAATCTCGTAAGGAGCCAGTGGGACGGGGTAAACATCCTCCCCATCCCCTCTGATGATACACGAACCCAAAATTACACATACAACAGCTCTTGGCACAGCTTGCAGGCTGCCAACAGCAGGGAGCCCGGCACCTCGCGCGACAGGGTCTGAGCACGGGTTTCTCTCCAGCTGCAAATCACATCTGCATGAAGGGAAACAAGTTTGTCTTTTCCTTGCGGGGAAGGGACCGTTCCCCACCTCCAAGCACGAGCTGCCATTAGTATTTGCTTCGCCGGAGAGAAGGAGCAGCGAATCCTCCAGAGCAAAGGACAAGTGCAGCAATTAGGATGCAGGGGCTGCGGGAGCTGTTTAACAGCACGACCCGGAGGTCAGTGCCGCCGACTCCCAGCCCTGCATAAATATTGTATGAGCAGGGAAGAGGGGCTGCTACAGCCACCCTCCGCGCCAGCCCTCCCCCCTCCATCGCCACTCTGCATCTAGCTAGATACGCCAGCAACATTATTTACAGATGTGACAGTCGGGAAAAATCACTTGAGTAACCAGGGGAATGGGAAAAGAGGGCGGCTCGGTGGAGCAGGCTCCCACCCGCACCTTCTGCTTCCCCTTGCAGGGCTCTCCTCTGCACGGAAAACAGCCTGACAGCCCGTCCCATTCTCAAACCAGAGGGTGAAACACCACCAAGAATGAGGAGGGGAAGCAAAGGTTGCCCATGGGTTTGATTACCAATGCTGTTGAAGGACACTTCAACCAGCAGCTGCCTTCTAGTTTCCTATCGGTGTCTCTGCTGGACCCTCCCTTTGGAGAGATCTTTATAGCAATATAATGAGAGGCTTTATGGAGAACTTCCCCTCAGACTGCGTCCATGCATCTCGGCAGAAGGGTCCCTACTTCAGCACAGCCACAGCAGCCTCATCCCTGCAGACACTCCTCCAGCTGCTCTGTTTGGTACCAACCACCTTCTTCACCAGTGACCCATCCCGCTGTTTATTTTCCGAAGGATCATCTTCATCTGCAGCTTCAGCCACAATGATCAGCACCGACCCAATTGTGCCATGAAAGGACCTCTCATTCCTCTGCCCATTTTTTTTTTTTTTGCTGGAGATGACAGTCAGCTGCAGGTTTGCCACGATGCTCTACACAAATACAAACCTGTTTTCAGGTTCTCTGAGACTGGAGGCTTCCAGGGACGAGGACACAAGTCATTCTTCAGCTGTAGCAGCAACTGATGAATTCCTAGGGGCACACAGCTAATAAACATTACTGCCCCAGGCTGCAAGTTTGGAAACACAGCTTGGATGTGCTTCCACCCACGGTACCACTCCAGAAATTCCTCCATTGCTCTGCGGGCTGTTGCTGAATCTAGGGAAGGCAGAAGCCCGGTCTTACCATTCACAGCTTTCCTGAACTCACTGAGCAATTAACGGGCTTAATTATTGATAGCAAAGGCAGGGAAGGAAGGCAAGAAAGAAAAAGCCAACAAGAAGAGAATGGTGTGGGGGTGGCGGGCGCCAAAGGTCTCCGAAGATCTTCCCTCAGCCTCAGAGCAGAAAAAGAGCCCCTAGCCGCTCTGCCGCTCCCACGGCCCTGCTCTAATGCTCCCTGACATGCCTCTGAAGACAGCGAGCTGTTTGCAGTCACCACCGTGATTTGTTAGTAATTATTTTCACGGTGTCACATTGCTGTCACTCTCTTAACAAAGAGACAGGCAGCCTGAGGCTGCCTGCGAGAAAGAACCAGCAGAGAAAAGGAATTGTCAGGCACCCAGGGATCCTCTTTGCTTCCTGGGTTTCACAACCAGAGTCCTTACCAGCTTCTGAAGAAACTTCTAAGAAGAAGTGGCAAGTCAGAATCATCTCCCATCCTGGTCACAGCAAGAGGAATTAATTACTTAGCCCCCTCCTAATTTCACCTTACCTGTAAATCCAGTGCAAGACCCAGGTGCTTAGAGCCCCTTAAGCCAGCGATTTGCTTCAGGCCTGCAGCAAAGGCAAAAAAACTTTGGTAATTGATGACTTTTAGCGCTCTCCTTGCAAGCTCCAATTTCTTTTCATGTGGTCTTGCCATTAGACCGCACCTCCCAAGCACAGCAACCCTGATGACAAACCCCTGCCTAAGCCTATGGCCCTCACACACATTAACCCTCCAGACCAGCCACGTGTGCTCTCCCTACACGGGTCTCATTAATTCTGGCAGTCTGCTGCGCTCCACGTGGCAGTAACATTTCACTTGGCATTTCGCAATGCCAGGGGACCTCGGCAGCTTCCTCACACCTGAAATACACAGCCTAATGGCTTGCCGGCTCTCTTTTCTCATAGGCAGCCCGGTGACTTGACAAGAACCTCCCCTTGAACCACCTCCCATCCATCCATCTCACACCTACTGTGCAACCGCAGCCATCCATCCTTCGGCTAACTTGTCAGTCCAAGGTAATCACTCCTCTCCCACTAAGCGTGGAGCTCGCTTGGGCCCCCAAGGAAGGAAAGCTATTTTGGCACCTGAAGTGTCACACAATATAAGGATGTAGAGATGAAAGACTGAGACACCTGGCCAGCCAGTCCTTAAAGCGCCCTTGATCTCTAGGCAGAAAGCAAGTGGACTTCCTCCAGAGCCATTCAAAGTTTGAATTACTCCTGGCAGAAGCGTTTTTCCCCTGCCTGCTTACCGACTGCACACAAGGGTCAGTCCCTGCAGCCACGGGAAGACCTGGGTATTAATTCACCCTCTTAGCACAGGGAGAGTTTGGAAATATTAAGCCTCGCAGACGAAGCAAAACCCTCCTGCAATTAACTGCATGGAAGAGCACTGGCTCAGAGGGCAGCTCCTTTTCAGGGGTCCTTTTAATAACCAAGAAATGGCACATACATGCTGTGAAGAATTAGGATCACCATTGGGAAGCTAAATGGTCCATAAAATGTAACAGTTCTCTTCAGAGCTGGGAGCACAGCGAGCTGGAGGAGAGGTCTTGGCAACCTCCCACCAGCCTCCTCCCTCTGCCCAGTTTGCAGGGGACACACGTGACTCCAGGCAGGGACAAGGAGCTGAGCTCAGCCGGTGGCCAAGCACTTCTGGCATGTTGATGGTCAGCACCGAGACCTGACTCAAGACCCAGATGGAAAAACTGAAGCAAGGGATCTAGAGATGACCAAGAGGCACCTAAGGAGGGGAAAAGAAGAGCCTCCCAAAGTGTAGGTGCTGGGCAGAGGGGAGGAGAAAGTCCCACTGGAAGAGAGACAGACAAAACTGGTGGGACCAGGGCAGAAGAAAGCCCTGGTTAGCATTAGCTTCCTATACACAGCCCTTTCAGCATATTGCACTGCTTCCTCAGTCTTCTTCCCCCAAACTCCTGCTCCTTCTTCTAGTACCACCTCCACACCCCTCACATCATTGCTAAAACCTGGTCCAGAGCAATCTCCAAGCACAAGACACTGTCTTTGGGGTGCCAGGCTGAGGGCAGCACCCTGGCCAAACACACAGAAAAAGGTGACTCCAACGTGGAATGGACTCAGCTCCAGAAGTTAAGTCTGCAGTTCTGACGTCCTCCCAAGAGTCCTGCACATACCCAGACATCTGCTCCTCTGATACGGAGAGTTGCTGGACAAGGCACATGAGAATATGCTGGAGGGAAAATACCAGGGATGACCTCAAGATGGCCCAGTAGGTCTTTGCCAGCCAGGAGCTTCAGGAGAAAAGGGACTGAACCCATCCAGGAAAATGGCTCCCAACAGGAAACAAACACACAAACAAAATAAAAAGCTTTCAGGAAAGCTACTGACTTACACAAGGCTTGAAGAGAGCAAGCGAAAGGGGAAGGACGCTGCTCCCAGGCTGGCAGTATTTTTCAAGCAGAGCTCTCTGAGCAGAGAAGCCATGAGAGCATCACTCCCAGCCAAGCCACTGGGAGGGAAGCACTGGTGCCAACACACAACTGCTTCGCTTCAGCTGGGAGGTGAGAAGAGCTGGGATCCAAAGGGAGACAGCTGACATTTTGGCCCCAGCATGAAACACTACAGCTGTCTAATGCTAGAGAAATCAAGCTTTTTGAAGTAATAAAGAAAATTCACACTTTGTGAAGCTAATCCTATTTTTCACACATGCTGCAGACAACAAAACTCAGATAGCAAACAGCCCTCCAGTGGTTTATCCTCAGTAGTCCCCAAGCCAACCAGCTTTTCAGTTCCCCAGGGCACAGGATAACCAGGATGATGAGTTGCTATTAGAGGGTTCCCACACGGGCAGAGGCCGGGAAGTGCTTTTTACCAAATACCCATTATGGATCCATTGATTTTGAAACCGTTTTGCCTGAATTCATTGTGACACTGGATATAGAATTCACCTTCGTGATTCCTGCTACAGAGGCAATTATGGTTCCTTACTGTATGAGCAGATGACACCAAGTCCAATGGTTGCACTCAGTTCAGTGTCACTGTTTCCAGACACAGCTTGAGTTAAGTTACCCAGGGATGGAAAATCCACCATCTCCATTCATTACCCCAGCCCAATGGTTCAGTGCTGGAAATAAAGTAATCGATGCAATTCCTGTCTCATTCCCCCCCTACACTCTAAATTTATTCCAAGTTTCTCCACCATCTTTCACACTGTTTCCAACATCTTTGGTCCTAATTCCTAGGCAGCAGAGTCCACGCTCCCCAGAGCGCGTTGGGCATCACAGCTCAGTAAATCTGTGGCCACTACAGCCCTAACTATGATAAATGTCTTTGCTATGACATGCCAGACAAGTAGCAGACCTGAAGGTGATAGTCCACTGCATGATGATCCCTATGCAAAGGCTTCATGTCCAAAGCTTAACCCAAAGGCATTCCCAGAGTCACACAGCTCAGACAACGTAACTTGCATAAACTTGTGCAACCAACCCATTTCAAACAAAAGCCAAGAGCAGGAGACAGACAGGGGAACTGCTGCAGAAGGATAACAAAAGTCAAGTGTGCTATGTTACTTTTAAATACAAGTGAACAGATTGGGAACCTTAAAATCCAAAATTTATTTTGCATAAGCGATATCACTTCCTTTTTAAAACAAAAAGCTGGACTCCAGGGTCACAGAAGCGAATGGGGTCAGTGCTACTCCCTGTAAGTGCTAGAGAAGAGCATGCTCACAAGGCTGCCTTGCTTAGCTCCGGCAAAGCACTTTAGGAGGTAATTACATGAACGACTCCATCAGCAAAGCTGACTCGAAAGGTTCCTGACCCTGAATGCTCAGTCCCGTCCCCGCGCTGTAGTTCACACCACCCTCTTCCTTCAGCCAATGTAACCGTGTGAAGAGATACACCATAGGCTTGGTCAGCAAAACGATCCCCACTAAAAGCAACAACAAGCCAATTCAAAGACCTTAGTTGGAAAGGAATTGTTTTAGTATTTTTAAAAGCAGATTATTACGTTATCTTTCTGTTACCAGCTCTTTCTTGTTACTCTCAAAGCCACTCTGAACGTACCTCCTGCCCTGCTGCCACCCAACCAGCCCTCCCTACACATTCTCCTGCCTTTCTCCACAGCTACCCAAGCGGTCCTGGTCATTCCATTCAGTGGCTCTCTGCAATTCCTCCCCCAGGCAGAGGCTACCAACCCTGTCCCAGTCCTGTGACAGAGAACAGCACGCACAAGGGACACCAACACCATCAAGCCTTCTTCACTCATGACCTAAGGTTGGTCTCAAACCAAGCCTTCAGGACAAAAGGCTGGAAAGACCAACTCATTGCCACACTTGGAGCTGGTCTGAGAAGGCAAAAATCCTCCCAGCCCGTGTAACTTGCAAGAAAGAATTAAACAGTAAAATAAAATTAAGCAATGGTATAATTTACTGCTCAGAATTTACTAATATGCAACCTAGGAAGAGCACTAAGGGCTATAAACATTTCAAGACACTTCACTGTGTTTTATCACTATATTAGAGAGTACTTGCCTTTTAACACTTATTTAAGAAAATAAAAAACTTGTGAGCGGTAGTTTCCTGTAAAGACATAAATTAGCATGTTCTGATCAGCCACAGTAAGTGCAGTATAAGCATCTTCATGTTGAAGGAATACAAATGAAAGCCTACACCCGTGTTTACCTATGTTCAATACGTTTGCAGAATGATCTAAAACTGGAAGAAGGAGGATTAGCTGATGGTCTTGACATGGAGATGCAGGTCTGAGCTTCAGCACACGTGACATCAGCTCCTTTCTCTGCCTCTGCCTGCCTGCACAACCACAGGCATATCACTTAACCTCACCACACCTCAGCTCTGTAGCTCTGAACACACAGTGGAAACGCTTCTGTGGTTGCCAAGATTAATTCACATTCTGCTCAAGAGCAGGTGAACTGGTTCCATAGACGGAAGGAGGCGATTTGACATTTCAGAGGAGATAAGCCACACTAAAGAGCTCACATTACAAGGGCTCAACCCTGGCAGACACCGAGTACCCTCTTCCCACTGAAACCATCTCCTGCCGTCAGCGGCTCCCTCAGCCCTTCCGAGGCAACGTTACCCTCACCGCATCAATGCAATTTGCTTAATCACTAGTGACAGTTCCATCCTAGGTGCAGGATGAGGTCCCAGCACCACAGCAGACTCCACCAGGCGTCTGAATCCAGCCCTAGAGCTGTTAAACTTGGAGGATAGCTCCTTGCAACAGGCTAAAGGAATCCTCCCGCTGAGCACTCGGAGGCCCGAGGACCGTGTGCCTAACGAGGCTGTATCCCCACTCATATTTTAGCTTGGCAGGTCTGGTGCTCCTTTCATCTTTTGCTTCAGGTAGCTCTCTTTAATTAATAACATTTCTGTGTCGACACAGGGAACTTTCCACCCAGAATGAATGGCCCTCTCTCATTAGAACCACAACTTGTCATGATGTATTCAAGAGCAGGAGTGTGATTCATTCCTTGTCTGGGAACGAGGGGTGTTGCTGGGGGGTGGGGGGGGAGAAGAGTCTCTGTAATGAGTGACTGATATTTGCTGAAGTTGATATGCGACTCTGGCGGCTTGAACTGCCTTGTCAGGACAAGCCTTCAGAAAGGTGATGTTCCTACTCAAGAGGTTTTCCTCATTAAAGAAATTGCATCTTAACAAGAGGGAAGGGGAGGGGCGGCAGGAGAGCTGCTGTCTCCCTGACTCCAGCCTGGTTCACACACACCGAGCGCTGGGAGCCGCTCGATCCAGGCGCAGCCAGTAGAGGATCTGTGCTCCATTTCTGAGCTCTCTCGCACAACAGGCTCTCTCCGGCAGCGACCACATCCCTTCAACAGGGACTCTCCTGATGGTGATGCACCCCACCCATGACTTTGGTGCGTGGCCGAGGACCTTGACTCAGGCTGAACCTCCACAAGCCCTTCCCAGATGCTTGGTGTCCCCTTCCATGCACCCAGCTCCTTGTGAGTAGCGCTCCCCGTTGCCAGAGGGAAGCCAGAAAGCTCCAATCTTCAAGAGAAATCAAGTCTGCAGCCCCACAGTGCCTCATTCCCTGAAGATCCCCGAGCCAAGCAGAGGCTTCACAGGTCCTTTAGCAGTTGAGTTTCCATCTTGAATCCTGCAGCCTCAGATAGTGCTAGACACCATCAGCAGAAAGCAGGTCCTTGACAATCACTACTCCTCTGGTGCTTCTCTTTGAGCTAGGAGTGATACACATATTGCAACAGGGCTATTTGTGCACCCTGTCCCCACATCCACCACCAAAAGGCTTGTAGATTCCTCCTCTTTGTTCCAGCCACCTCCCACCAGCTTGTTCACCCCACTGTGCATCCCAGCAACAGCCACTGGAAACACCCACAGTAGACAGGCCTGTCCAGAAGACACCATGCCTCACCTCTTCAACAGCACGAGCAGACAGAAGCCAAACTAAATGCCCAGGTCATTGCAGCAAAAGCCAGGAACAAAGCTGCATGGTTTCCCATCAACAGCTGAGCTAAGGAGAACAGAGGACAGGAACTTCACAGGAGACACTGAGTAAGACCACCACAGCTTGCTCTGCGGGCAGCTGTGCGAGGAGCTGTCATCACTCAGGAAGCAGAGAAAACAAGCAGCAGAGCTGGGAATGGACCTGCCCCAAATCACTGCTCCCTAAGCCAGAAGCATTGCACTCACCGCATTGTCCTGAATATCTCTGCAACCCAGTGGGGTTTCTATCATGCAATGCTTCCACCAACACACTCCTCCAAACATGGACAAGGAGCACCATCTCCCTTCCCAGTGCCTTCCATGCCCAGCACGTGGTCCTGACACGGTAGCAAAGGGCACCGGCGACAGCACAAGTCTTGTAGGGAAGCACGGGGTGATTCCCTGGATGGAAATCCTAGATGTTCCACATCTCTGAGGCTCTATCTCCCCATCCGAGCGGCCTTGTTTCAGCTCTCTGCCTTCCCTCTTTTAAAAAGAGATGCTCGGTTCTGCTTTGCTAAACCCTATTTGGCAATGTGTCTAAACACAGGCAAACTTAATTAGTTCAGGAGGGAGACTCGGCATTTGCGGTGACGGATAAAAGTAATGGGAAATGAGAGAAGTCAGAGCTGGCAGGGAGTCCTCACTCAAGCCTCATTCACCGGCACGGCGCTAATCAGATGTGACGCTACAGGCGGCTGCACCCAATCGGCGACGGAGCGGCGTGATGTGCTCCTCACCGAGCGGCCGCAGCCAGGCTCCCTCTACCCCCCTGCTTGGAAAAAAGAAACGTATTTTTGCTTCTGCTTTGCCCTGGAGACGCTTCAGGATTGAATTCTGAAGTTAATGGTTTAAAAAAAATTTTTTTAAAAGGAAGAGGGAGGAATGAACCGCTCGCTGCAACCTCATGGCCAGGAGTGGAGTCTTCTTTTCCAGCTGACTAGTGAGGCACAATCCATGCGAGAAACCACTGCAAATGGTGAATGGAGTATCTCTGCTCCAGAACCACGTCCCGCTGCACCAAGCTCACCCCACAACCCCTATGGCTCACCAGAAATGGGGCTCATCTTCACCTCTATTTCTGCGTTGTAGAGCTCTGGAACAAAATAAAAACCCCAACACCTAAAAGGTTGCCCATTCCATTCAGACAGCAAGTTAGGACATCATTATCTGGAAACCTTCTTGTCCCACTGTGAAACGGATGGAAGGATGGACTGTGAGCACAGACAGCTCTGATCCTCACAACCATCACCAAAACCAGGAATCTGGACTCTCAGAACAGCAATACAGGAGTAAAGAATTGAGAAAAGAGAACAGATGAGAAACAGAAGTTTAGCACATCCCTGCAGCTGTCTTCTTTGTGCTGGTCTCTAATAAAAGTTTAAACGTAATGTATAAAGAAAAATAAGCCTCACTCTTAATTTAAACCAGTAACGCAAGAATTGGCAATATACACCACCTCTGGACACAGCTCCAGCAGAGACACAGATTTTTGACTCAAAAGCTTGCAATACCACACTCCTGTCTGGAGCAGGGCAAATTTCTCATCTCCAGTAGCGCTTGTGTTGCTTCTTGGGTCCTCATGTCTCACTAATCACACCAAGAAGAGGCAAGGAGCTGCCACTCTACAAAGACCATTCTGCAGGGAAGAACTGGTGTTGATTGCTCCCAGGCTGTGTGCAGTTTATTTAGGCTTCTGACTTGGGGAAACCAATGTCACAGTGAAACCCAAGTAACACTACTAACGAGTTGTGGATGTCAGTTTAGCATCGGATGTGTCAAGTCCATGCTTTACCGGTGTGATAACAACAGGAGTCTTTATCCAGCACTCTGAGGAAATGAAAAGCTGACGCGAGATTATAGGAATCCAAGTGAATACAGCAAAATACGACACTGATCCGCAAGCACCTTACAGATTAAACTAATCTAATTCTTAGACATTTAACTCGGGTTTTTAAAAAAATATTTTTAGTTTGGTGGTCTAGTTACTTTCGTAACAAAACACGCACATCCACTGACATGTGCAGGTCCCCATCTGGTACCCTCTAGATACAGTCGCCCAGCTGATGAAGATAACCTTAACGACAAGAACACCAATGAAACATGCCAGACATGGCTTGTACTCTCTTTCCAAAGACACTCTGTGATTCACATCCACTTAATGAGCCAAAGTGACAGAGAGAAGGCCTTGCACGCCTAAGTCAGGTAAGGATCATTGCTTGATTTGAGTGTACAGAAACAGTGCTCCACGTGTGCACTCAGAAATACCTGTCCCTTCGGAAAGTATATTGAATAAAGGGAAAACATCACAATGCTCCAGTTTAAACCTTTCTTGAGGTTCTGAAAGGATTAATTCGCTATAGGGAATATCCTAAGCAGTGATCTTGCACTATGCCCAGCACCTACCTGTCTTCTTAAAGAACCCTCCACTCCCAGTTATGCACGGCAAACAACTATTTCCCTAAGAAACAAAGACTAGGGACAGTCAGATGCTTGTAAGGACAAAGATGTATACACTACAGGCAAGCAGGGAGCAATAAAGCCAAGAAAAATCTCCCTCCCCTTCCATACTCACATCACTTTCAAATCCCAGTCTCCACAGGTCACAAAAATCGACTTGACGCTGGGATCTAAGAGGCCTTCCTTCGCCATCCACTCGTCAACCCTCTGAAAGGAAGGCAAGAAAAGGGGATGAGTTTTGCAGAGACAGGCCGAGCCACAACGGTTAAACTCAGATAAGCTGCTTGCAATCAAGAGAGAAGAAAATTGTGATCTTATCCACCCTCTCCCTCTCTCTCTTCTCTCTTTGCCTGCCATCTCAACAACAGCACGTTTGGACCTTTGAAGATTTCTGATAGGAGACATCAGGCAACCAGAGCAGAGATGATCTTATCAGACACCGCAGCAGCTCTGCTCATGGAGGGACGGAAGTTGTGCAGCGTTAACGGGACGATACAACCGCGCTGTTCCCTGACGTTCCTCCTCCACTTCTCCTCTCCCTGCACCAAATGGGCTCACGGTGAGCAGAACTTGTGTCCCCTGCCGTGAGGAGAAAACACGGGCATCCTGGGTCAGCACCTACAGGATTTCTCACGTGCTCCAGTTCATACAGCTTCACACAGGGGATATGGGAGAGGGGGAGAAATGGAAGGGCTGGGGACACACAGGCACTGTGTGGCAGTCACAAGCAAAGCCACGTGCCCCTTCCTCTCCAGGCTGGGTCTCTCTTTCCTCCTTACAGCGCTGAGAAGGTGCTTGTTCAGGGTACAATGTGGATTTAAAGTGAATCCACTATTCCTGATCAACTTGCCATAGGGACAGATGTTCTGGATCCACTTCAGAAACGGGCCATGTTAATCTGAAGGATGCACACCCACCTCAGGGATTAACCAGGAAGAACTAATCTAGACTAAACCCCCTGCAGAGACATTTATTCCAGCTAGAACTAGCAAACCAGATGCCCAAAATCTTTTGGTGGCTGGTGACAGGCAATCAGCTGCTATTATGCAGCCTCACTAGCAGCGTTTCCAGTGCTTCAGCAAGAGAAATCCCTCCTCTTTTCCCTCACTTGACACCTTCTGCTCCTGAATAAACTAGCGTGGCCCAGAAGCTGCCTGACCCGGATCCCATTTTAGCCTAGAAACATGCTGCTGTATGAACCTTTTCAGTCCAAACCAAAAAAAAAAAAAAAAAATACATCCTAGAGTTTCCACACTCTAAGAAGCTCCTGTAGAAACAGAATGAACCATTTTCTGTAATATTCCAGTGGTGATGTACGTTCACCCATCCAGGCAAAGAGGGCTCTCCCACCAGGGGAAGCAGGCACAGGCATCCATATGCTTACGGACACGCACCGCTGCCACGTGCTCTCCAGAGAGCACCTGGGAAAGTTGGGGGTTTGCATGGATGCAAGATGTCACCTCTGCAGAGCACCTCGTGTCACTGCTGCAGCCCTTCTTTCTGCAACCAACTGGACAACAGCCCTTTGGAGTAAAGCTCTCCCCGGGGCAGCATCCAGTTGCTCAGCTACACTCCTGGTCCCTCGGGATGCTGGGATGTCCCAGCCAGCCCCACACAAGGCTCCCCGGGGTGATGGACAGCAGGAGTAACCTTTCTAAACTCCCCCATGCAGGCGCCCATGAAGTGCTGTCTCCATGGAGGATTTTAAAGCCTTTAATTTGATTTCCTCACATAAGCAATTGTTGCAATTATTCTGATTAGGAACAATTAGGTAACACAGCAGTGGAAATCCTGACAGAGACAATGCATCGAACAGCAACCTGCAGCCTGAGCCAGCTCTGCTTAAGGAGGTTTCCCTCACTATTTGACTACCAACAAAAGCTATTGATGGAGAAATACTTCCAAGCTAATTAAGCCCTAAATGCTGTAGGAATTCAACATTAAGCAGATGGCATTATTAGGGCTATATCTGCATTTGCACATCCTCCAGATTAGATTTTAGAGGCATTTTCTTTCTATAGTACATGTATTATTGAGCATTTAAATAGGTAGAAAAAATTAATTTAATAAAGTGCCGAGGGAGGAGAAAGAAAAATGAAGGCAGAACCTCCTGGAGCAGTGGTCTTTAGCGATGTCTTGGTGCTTTAAAACTGGCTCAAGTGAGAATCGCCTGTTCTCCTATCCACTGGCAGGAGTTTGGATATCTTGTCAGCACCCTTGACATGAACAGCTGGAGATGACAGATCAATGGTTCAATACTCTCAGCAGCGTGTCACCGACGTGACAGCAAATGTTATTCTAATGAAGCTGTAATCATAGTCAAATTACGCGGTTCGATTTTCAGCAAAGGGAGGTGCAGGGAAAGAGATGAAGAGGGGACGACAGGACCAGAGGTCAGAGTTCAGGAACTAAAGGTTACTCTGCTTACCTCAAGCACTTGCTGGAGGCTCGGCTGCCCATCCACCATGCCTTGAATAATCCCAGTCAGCTGAAATGAGAGACAAACAGAAAGCGGACGTCAGAGCAGCCCTCAAAAAGATCATTAGAGAGGTCTCCTCTCCTGTCCATCTCGCTGCAACCAAAACACGCTCCTGTAACCC
The DNA here is from genome assembly GCA_033628505.1 of Tringa tobata. Classification (NCBI taxonomy): domain Eukaryota; kingdom Metazoa; phylum Chordata; class Aves; order Charadriiformes; family Scolopacidae; genus Tringa; species Tringa tobata. Next base: position 86,472 of record JAHREE010150534.1, read on the forward strand.
ACACAGACATCGCTGAGGAACCAGACACAGCAGAGCGACCCTGGCAGCTCCCCAGCCACGGGCAAGGGCACGGCTTCATCCCAAAACCAGAAAGGTAGGGGGCCTCCTACCCACGCTATAAAATAGCAAACTCCCAATGGGGCAGGATGCCCCTGGGGAGCAGTGGTGCCCTCTGCTTCGTGTACCGGCACAATGACTGAAACCCTGCCTTTTTTTTTCAATATACAATTCACCAGTTCTGATGTTGCCCTGACTTACACAGGCAGAGGTAACTGTTGGGGTCTCCGATCATTCCCTTGCTTCCAGTGACACCAAAACAGTCAACACCAACACACCTGCCTTCTCGCAGCCCATCACAGCATCTCCCTGCATTTTGAAACTGTATTTAAAACAACTCAACGAAACCCGGAAAAAAACCACCACCTTCTTCCAGAACCCTGGTCTCCTCGGGTTTTCAGGAGGTTCCTTAGGAACAGGTCCTGCCAACAGATGGTCCTACTGACTGCACCCGGACTGCTTGGCTGTTTAAAGCTAGACACACGCATAAAAAGATGCAGTCTCATGGGCCTCTGCCTGTGTCTGCCCAGGATAGCTTGAGGCACATGGAAAACAGATAATTTTTCTGTCTGCCTTCCAACTGACAAAACTGTCTTTTAACATATTGAATATCGGAGGTCAGTAGCTTGCCATCAATGCACCCAAGTAATTAAAAAAATCATTATTAAAACAAGTGCACACTACAGGATTTCACTTCGTGTGGCACTTTCCTGAAGCTACGCATCTCACACGTTTTCATAAAATAAAGGTCAAACGCAGCCTAGGAGCATGCCCTGCTGCCTGCACACACATCCAAGCCTCCAGAAGCCCCAGCATCCAGCTGAGAGGTGCCGACAGCTCCCCCATGGCCCGGGAGTAACTCTTCCACGCAGCCCGGCTCAACCGGCTCGTAAAACACAAGCCCTTCTTACAAACCACACAGCTCTGCTTTATTAAATGCATGGCAACTGAAAGAAGTTCAGTGGTTTCTACCCCTTTGTTTCTTTGGCTGCTTGGCTTACAGCACTGAACTCAGAAGAAGGGGGGGGAAAAAAAGGAAAAGAGATTAAACTCCAATTAAACTGTAATTACATTTAATGAATACCAAATACCTGACTCACTGAATAAGCTGTAAGTGGAAAGATTATTTTCTCATAGTGACTTCCATGGAATGGTAATATATATACCTTTTAGGGGAAGTATTTTAATTTTAAGAATGCAGAGTTCCTCTAGGTGGGTTTCTCAAGTTCATCAAGTCATTATGAGGTAGAATTTTAAGGAAGTGGAGGGACACAGACACTCTTTTATATTCCAGGAACTGTTTTTATATTAATCTGTATTTTAATTGGGTAACAGCTGCTACCTACAGACTTCCCATACGCTGAAAAGCAAATAATAGATTTGAGAGATTAATGCACAGCTCTTGAGCAGTTTTTAAAGCTCGCTGGCTTGCTTTTTGCTTTTCTTGCCATCTTCCTCTCCATGCGTTGCCCTGGCAGAGGTGAACAGCTCGCCGACTGCAAAGCGCTGGCTCTGCCTTTCAGAGGGCAGCTCAAATCAAACCTCTGGAAGCAGCTGAAGGATGAGCTTTTGGGAAAGGATGACAGGCAACCTCTTGGTATCACAGCCAGCACCTCCATAAATGGCTTCCACCACTCTGGATATCTTCAGGGCTACATTTCTTCAGCACCACACCCCTGATGGCCACGGTAGAATGGGGTGAAATGGCCTTATCCAGACATTTCCCATCACGGGGAGGGAGGGACGTGAAGGTATTCCCAGGGGCTGAGTCCCAACAAAAAGTCTCTGCTTGATCTTGCCCAAGACTCCTTGCCTCCTCCCCTTCATCCGTACAAGAACACATCACCAAGCACACATGTGTGCAAGATTCACTCTGCAGAAGTCACACACATGAATACAAAGGGATATACCTGCTCCATGGCTACATTTCAATACAGGTCAGAGAGTGCTCAAAAGGGACCAGATTTCTATGCTCTCACCCTTTCTGATCCTTTCTGTTCTCAGTTACGCCCATCTGTAGATGTAGGTGTACGTCCAGTGCATTGGGTCTCTGCAGCATTATCTGGTCTTGTAGCTTTGATAAAGTATAAAAGCATAAAACTGCACAACTGTAAAGTTTCACTGGTGATCCCAAGAAGCACATGGTACTTGGGAACATAAACAAGCTATAAGGCATTTATCTTTCTGTGCTTTTATTGTCTGTTCCTTCAGGAAAAAAAAAAAATCAATAAAAATTAATCATAAAAAGAGAGCAAAGTACCATGAAAAAGCCTGTACAAGCACCTTCTGTGTAGAGGGAATCTTTCACTTAAGCTCCTGGCATGAATGTTCTTGGGCATCAGGCAAACCGCTTGCATCTTCTAAAAGTGCACGATGAGCTTTATACACCTAACAACAGCTTTTAACCACTTGCAAGCACTTTCCACCTTCTCTGTCTAAATGTTCAGCACACCCCTCATCATAACCAAGTCTCATGACCTGTTGTTTTACAGAAGAAGGTCAAGAGATAGGGCACCAGACGAGGGCTACAGACATACCAAAAGCCAAGCAAAGGGATGCCTTGAGGGTGACCACGAGCTCTCTGCTTGGAGACACCTTCCTCACACTGTGCTGTCTTCTTCAGGAAGGAAGAGGGATGTGAGGGGTAGTCCAGAGCCCAGAAGTAACATTGAGCAACCCCGGTAATCCTCCCACATGCAGTCTATACCAAGCAGTCCTATTGCTTCCCAGCAAAGGCAGCAAGAGGAGGGGAAATGAGCAGCACAGCTCCCGTGTAATGTCAACACCACTGCTTTTCCTACAGAGTTTATCTGGGAAACCATCGTATTTCTACTCCAAGACAGTTTGCTGATTACCTAAGCACTTGTCTCTGGTGTACAATCTGATAATCAGGCCCGGTCTTTCTTTGTAGACAAAGAGGGCAATAAATCTCACCCTTTGTAAGCAGAGGTGCCTAGACAAAGCCCTTTACTGGCATTTAGCAAAAAGAGGTGTTTTTCAGAAAATATAAACCAGCTGAAAGTCAATGGCAAACACTGGAGGTGTGCAGGCAGCGGCTCCGCAGGAGCTGGACACGCAGCACACCCCGGCTGTGTCCTTAGGGTCTCAGGGGAACCTACACCAGCAGCGTGGGGCTGACCCCTGCTCCTCCTTGTAGGAGCCACCGACCCTACAGGTCTCTACGTGGCCACCACAGTCTCCGCAGAAGAGTAGCTGCAAATACGAAAGGAGAGTTTTGCAACTGTTTGGTAAGTTCCTCAGTACAAGCAGCTCACCTGTGGCTCTTCGGGCAGTGTTTAAAAACCAGCTCAGGGATAATCTCAGTTACACCTCCAGCATGATCCCACTCCTTGGATCTGATGGCAGCCCCTGCAACAGGCAGGGGACCACCAAGCCAGGAGAGACAGGAGCCACGCTGTGCAGCGAGGTGGCTTCCAGGCTAGGATTAAAACCAGCTCCCTAACCCATGCTGCTAATAACAGACAACCCGGCAGGCTGGACCATTTCGTGCCACCAGTTAACACACCAGTGGGGGTTCCGCGATCATTTTGCCTGCTGGCCTCAGCAGTGCCCATTTTTATTCAAGTCTAAACACAAGACACCAAACTGAAGTCAGAGGCAGAATGTTCTTCAAAACTTCAGCAAAGTTTCAGACAAGGTAATTATGGGGGACTAAAGCCCTAAGCTTTGTCACATGACATCCTTGTGTCGTGTCGAGGGTGATGGAGCTGCCATGGTTGCTTCCAGCATCTCACCGTGTTTGCGACTGGACATAACCATTGGAAGGGGACCATGAATGTTCAAATCACCTAAGGGAAGTGCTTTGAGAAACGCAGTGTTTTAGGGGGTAAGATGTTTTTTCACTCTTATCTGTAGGTTGTAGAGTCCCCTTCTTTGGAAATTTTCAAGACCCACCTGGATGTAGTCCTGAGGAACATGCTCTAACATGCTCTAGGCAATCCTGCTTCAGCAGGGGAGTTGGACTAGATGATCTCTATGGTCCCTTCCAACTCTAAAAAACATTCAGTGAAATTCAGTGAAATGCTGCAACTGGGACACCCATGCCTGTCCTGGGGACTCCTGTGAACACACACATACACACCACACACGTTTGCTCAAGGGCTCCACGCAGTAGACACAAACCTGTAGAGACACAACAGCTGCTCCAGGCTCCCGTGAGCAAGAAAAGACAGAGAAACCAGCACCACGGTGTGGGAGCATGAGATGGGCTAAATGTCTGTGTCACACACTGGGCACCTGGAGAAGCACTCCATGTCCCCAGGCTGCAGCAGGCTGGAGGCTCCGCTGGGCTCGGGACAGCCACACCAAGCAAGGCACCCAGTCTCTCATGCACCAACAGAGCTGGAGCCTTTAGCAGCAGGGGGGAAGGATGCCACAGAGGAATTTCCAGAAAAAGGTATTTCGGTGGGAGTTAATGAATGAGACGAGTTGTCTCTAGAATTTAAATGACACACAAAGCAGACATTTTGGGCTCTGCTCTAGAAGCTGACGTTGCTCTTAACAAAGATCAGGTGCAAGCTGTGAGATTTATCACATTTGTACGAGCATATGTCCAGCAAGTCTCATGGGGATAAGGACAGCCAAAGTAGTTGTCCAGCCTTCTAGTATTAAGGTTGCAAAACTGTTTCCATTATAACCCTCTGTTTTCACACGTTTATAGCTTTCTGAAAGGGCCTCACCTGGGAATAATGTTTTCTGTGCTTAGTCTTTTTTTTTCTTTTCTTTTTTTTTTTTAAGTTTAAATAAAATACCTTCAGCTGGTTTTTAGTTACAAGAGAATGAAAAAAAAAAAAAGTATTTGTTTTTACAATGTGGAAACATGGAAGGGGCTGGTTGGTCCTGGAAGGGACTCCACCTACCACAGGGGATTCATTTTTCATCAAGCTGGTACACATGGAACCAGCACTTCAAGGACCTAAACCTGGAGCCACGGAGGTTGGGTAAAACACATCATGGTTTCAATGATCATGGATGAGACTGGGACAGAGCAAAGAACTTGGATACCCAGATTCTCTGGGTTAATATTTTGGTCACTGAGCTGGCCAACATCAAAGTAGTGGAGTAAAAAGGAAAAAGCCCAAAGCATAAGGAACTTAGAAACTTTGTTTTGATGGCTACAGCAGGGAGGAAGAACGCACTCACAGAAACAGTTAACTTTTTGTGCTGAAATAAAAAAGCAACCAAACAAAAAACCACAAAACAATCCCTGCCCTCTATTCCTTTGAACCATCAGGGATCACATTTACCACCTTCATCCTCTGGTTTGTATCTGGGGAAAGGTGGCTGCAGCTCGAGAGCAGCTGTCCTCGGCAATGACAGTAACCAAGTAACAAGAGGCCACTTCTCCAGCAATCATTTCAAGTGCCCCACAAGCACGACATCAAAAAGAAAGTCTTAAAAATACAGACGTGGGTTACCTCACCACTCTCAAGGACTCATCAAATCCCAACAGACAGGCCCACAGGAGAGTCATTTACAGCCTCCGAGCCAGGGAGCCGTACGACACCTTCTTCTCTTGGACCACACTCTGTTTGACCTTCCCCACCAAAGAGCAGCTCGGCAGAGTCACGAGGAGCTTACAGAAAGGCTACAGGATTCTGAGCATCAGCTAACACGAGGGCTTTTATGTTGTGGTCACCCAGTCAGACGTTCATTAGTTGTAAATACAACCCATCTTAGTCAGCGGGATCCCAGCCAGAGTTATTTAGGAATCCAAACCGAGGTCTTTACACGTCACCGCAACGACAAAAAAAACCCCACCAACGATTCCCCTTGTCCTCAACTCGAGGCTGGCACGAGATGCTGCCTCGCAGCCACGCCGTGAAGAGGCGACCCCAACCCCTGGTGCAATGGAAACCTGCTTCCCAGGGAGACTCTTGGAGCACCGGGGAACCTTTGCACTTTACCTCTGTACAGAAGGGCGTAAGCTGGGGATGCACCACAGGCTGAACATACATGTGAAAGGTGGATTCGATCTCCATCGTCCTGCCATTCAGCTTCAGGATAGGGAACTCGATGATTTCCTGAATAGGGCAAAAAGAAAAGCAGCTGTTCATTTAAAACGAACAAAAAAAAAAAAAAAATGAAGCTGGAAACCATCCCTATTAGCAAGCCGGCTGTAAAAAGAGGGACCGGCCAGTCCAGAACAAAACCAAGCCTGAGATGAAGCTCTGCTCCATGAAGAGGGAAGGTGGTGGGGGAGCACAGGGCACATCCAAGGCCAGGAGCACAGAGGAGGATGGTGCTGATGCTGATGGCAGCTGGGACGGGCGGCAGGGACGTCTCTGTGCTCAGAGCAGCATCCACACACATCACTGCCTAAGCTGGACCCCAGGAACAGGGTCCAACACCACTTGCACACACTGTCACCACCCAGGGAACACGGAGGTGCACTTGCAACGGGCTCCCATCTATTTAGCAAGGGGCTGTGCCCTCCCAAAAACCAGTCCCACCCTCTCCACCACGCTGTCTTTGGGGAGGACACCGCCAGACAGACACCAAAGCTACTGCAGGAAGCACCTCCTTCCCAAGAGAGGCTGAAACTGAAGTTATCAGGAGCATTGCTCTCCTCCAACAGAGAGAGGAGAGGAGCTGGAACCCCCCTCCTCCCCAAACCCCATCCCTATGGAATAAAGCACAGTAGCAAACCCCGCATCATTTTCCTCTTTGTAGCCAATTTATGCTGATAGGGAAATAAAAACGTTCTTCATCAGAAGAATGTTCAATTATTTGAATAATCAGCAATCAAAAATTTACATGGACCTGTTAATAAAAAGTTTAAACAAATCCAGTTGCGATGGATTTCTCAATTATTAAAAAATATACATGAAATTAAAAAAGCCACCCACTGAATAAAAGCGATAAAATCCTTTGTGTTCACCCCCCTCCTTCCCCACTCCCTCTCCTCCTTCCAGTTTAATGTAAGAGGAGAAGTGACAATTTGTTTGGTGTCTTTAAAGAATAATTTGTCTATGTTATTTAATAGAGATGCATGGCACCGAGGTTCTGGAGTGCAAATGAGCCCGCTGAGTGATATCCATGCAACAAGCCTCTCAAATCACTTCTGGAGAGAAACAGAGAGAGGGAGAGAGAATAAAAAAAATATTGCTTTTTAATATTCAAAAACAGTTTGCAAAATTTAATCAAAGCAGAGCAAAAGCTAACATTTTTACCACTTTGACATTTTTATTAGCGCTTTCATAAATTTTTAAAACATGAATGGAATTAGTTTAACAACAAAAAAAATTGCCTGAAAACATCTGGAAGAGACAAATAAGAAATAATAAAAAATAAATAAATAAAAAAAAATCCCCAACTCCTGCGAGTAAAATTAGCATGTGGAAAATGCAGCCGCTGCAGAGGAACTAACACAGCTTTTGGACCCTGGCTGCAAACCCCATGACCCGCAGGCGGAAATTATTGTGAGGTCATACCCATGAGCTGATGACATCACCACCCCAGCAGGCAAGAGGGAGGGCAAGAGGATGGGTGGATAAATGGAAACAACAAATAATTTAAATAACCGGGAGAAACACCCCATTTCCAGGGTGGTCAGAGCCCACGGCACAGCGGAGCGGCTCCCAGGAGCGGCGGGCACGCGGCCCAGACCGGGGCACGTGCTGCTGAGATGGAGAAGTTAGTAAAAAAAATAAAATTAAAATAAAATAAAGCATGAACAGTGCCGAAGTGCCCAGGTGTAGACACTAAGCAGGGAAGCTGCAGAGGACACGGTGTTTAACCCTTTCCCCACGGTCGGCTGTGCCACACCAGGTGTGTGCCGCGGAGGCACGGCAGAGCGGCGCATCCTTCCCCACGGCCGTACCACCCCACTGGGAATCACCAAGTTTCCCAAAGAAAGAGCCAAAACTCCACCCGTGGGATGGAAGGGCAGGAGGACACGGGTGCAAAGAAACCACCTGAGCATCACTCCAAATCATCTCATGTGGTGCAGCCAAACTCACCAGCTTCAGCCACCAAGGGAACACAAGAAAATCTGGACACAGCTGATTCTCCCCTTAAAACAATTAACCACACATAGACTTTGAAAGCAGCAAACTCCTGTTCAGAAAGAAAACAGACCCAAAAGTTTGAAGCCAATGGACAGGACGGTGTAACAGAGCCAGGTTTAACCCTAGGGTATCACCACCTTCAAAATGGGCTGGGGTGGCTCGTTGCCCCCGAGGTCTGCATCCCACCCAGGGGGTGAGCAGGGAGAAAGGCAAGCCCCATGGCAGGGCAAGAGGAGCATTCCCTCTCCCGGAGAGGGACAGGCACCGGCTGGATTTCACAGCAGGGCTGCGTTGCCACGCCGAAATGGGTCCTAAGGGACCAGAAACATCCTCAGGGGCCATCAAGTGGCTGGATGCAAAGCGAGACCGAAAGCCAGCCCCGCCGCTGATCTGATACACAAAGGCGTCCCTCGCCTTCCACAACCAAAGGCAAAAAGCACTTCCAGGAGGGTCAGATTAAGGCAGAAGGAGGAAATAAAAACCCCGGTACTAAAAAAAAACAAAACCAACAATGTGGAAAATTTAACAATATTCAGAATTACTGCAGGAGTGCGGGAAGCACGCAGCCAGGAGCAAGGGGTGACACCCCAGGAGCAACTTGAACGTCTCAGGAGAAATCGCAGCCTCTTGGGCTTATTTGGTCAGTTTTTGAAGCAAGTGGTAAAGGACCTTTCCCAAAAGGCTGTTTATCTGCACGCTTCCTATAGCGGAGATTTTTTCCAGTCTCTGGCAGTGTTTGCTCCACTGGTATCTAAGGCAACAGATACCAGCCCCATGAAATCAGCCCCACTCCTCACTAACGACGTTAGCCAGTCCTGCAATGAAATTTAACCTGTGACACTGCTGTACTTTTCATTTAAACTTTCATTTGGAGAGAAGCAGTGTTTGGAGACCCTGCAGTTTGTCCTGCTAATAAAGACAAGTGTTGGGACCTTTAAAGGTGCCATTCATCTTTTGCCTTTATTAAATTCAATTTTCTTAAGCCCATGATACATCATGAAATTAAGAGTTGACATTCCTGCAGAAACAAAAATATCTATCAAATATAAACAGAAAGGGGGGAAAAAAAAAGGAAAAAAAGGCCTCTATTACCAAGAATTTATGGCTTAAAGTTGATCTGTTTCCACTTTTTTTTTTTTCTTTTACAAGCATATGGTTTGTTTTAGATATCCAAAATGTTATTACAGATCTAGAATTTCATTAGTAATTATTATGAAATGGTGAGCACTTAGAGACACACACACACACCACCCCCCAACAGAGGGTGATGCGGGAAGGCAGCCGGGCGCTCTCTCACGTTTCACAGCAGCCCCGTGAGCTCACCACACTCAGCACCATCTCCACCTCCACGGACCTTGGCTTCTTCTTCCCAGGTGGGAAAGGTGGAGACGAGCGGCACGAGGCAATGAAAAGGACGAAGTTCACTGACACTTCCTTTCTTTTATCAGCATCTGATCATCCATAAGTGCTACCTCAAGATCATCACCCATTTCAATTTCTATTTCCAACACTAAGCACATGTTCCAACTTCAGCAGTGATTTGTGCCAGCAGCACTCAGGGCTTCTAAGTCTTTTCTCCCCCCCCCAGCTTTTCCTTACAGCGGAACCAGAAGTTATGGATTTGCTGAAATAATGCGGAGGGTGTCCAGAGGCTGCAAATAGCCTCAAGCTACCAGAAGAACAAATGTACCAATTTGAATTTTGTGAGCGCTGCAATTAGGTATTTTATTTAGCACTGCAAAGTAACTTGAAAGGAAATCCAGGATTCAAACCACCAGCAATAAATAAGAGGCTTTTTATTTTCCTTTCATTGTCATGAAAAGTTGAACGTGTTTTCTGTTGAGAAATTCTGCATGCGGCTCCCAATTACAAGGCATTTGCATTTATATTGTTGGAACACAGAGCTTCTAAAATCAATATTAACACGCTTAAAGAAAAAGACATGGGCACCCTGTCCCTCCCCTCAGCTGCGCCCCCAAACACGGTAACAATAGGAACCTACAGAGCCGCAGGCTTATACATATCCATTACCAGGTCCACTCTCTTTACAACAATCTTGCATTTATGATTTCATGGTACTTCAAGCAAATCCGTGTGGCAGCTCGCTCGGAATTTTTGCCTTGAAAAAAAAATTAAAATAAAATAATGTTCCCCAAAAGAAAGAAAAAAAATTAAAAAATAAAAGAGGTCCCATTTACCCGTTCAACCTGGCTGTCCCAGGCCAGTGGGCTGAGCAGCAGCAGCAGCAGCAGGGGGCTGCAGGGTAACTGCAGAATGGCCAAGGACTTCCTTTTAAGAGGGATTTGAAAAATTCATAAGGGCATGTGAAAGCACTGCTATAAACCCAGCCTTTCTCTCCCCAACCGTCCTAAATGAAACTCCTCTCCCTCTAACAGCAGGGCAGGGATGTACAAATTCAAATAAAAGGCACAAACAAACACACGGCTATATTTGCTAAATAATTTTCTGTAACTGACAGATCTCTGGAGTTCAGAGAAGAAAGCACCTGAAGTTACACTAATTCCCACTGAGGAATTTTTTGGCTTATCATTTTGCATCCAGGAAGCACTGACACCATTAGATGAAAAAAAATACAAAGCCCAGCAAGAACTTCCCAGCTCTCTAAACCTTTTAAGCCAGAAGCCCACGTGCAAAGTGGACAGGGCACACTTCAGGACATTGATTTATACATTTGAGGAAGACCGCGTGGTGACAGTTCAAAAGCTACCAGAGAATAATTTATCCCTTACGCCCACCCCCATGTGAAGAAGTTTAATAAACACAAGAATAAAAGATGCCCATAAAAATCAGAGCTGACTGTTCAAAATGCAATAAAAACAAGCAGAGACGGTTGAGAGGAAGGGATTTTTTCTGATGAGAAAAAGCATAAAACTTCCTACAAAAAGACCTCTTTACACCTTCAAAAAAAGGTAAGGGCAGAAGAAGCAAGGGAGTCTCCATAGAGGGGACACGGCCTCAGCACCAGCTCATTTTGTTCAGGGATGCTTTTTACCCCCCTTCTTTAAAGAAAAAAGTCATTTTATGCACAAGGAGCTTATTTCTTAAACAAACACTCGTGTTTTTGATTTACACCACGGGCTGCTCCTAAATAATTTATGGCGGGTTAAATTTATTGCACAGCCCTGGCCGGCTGCAAATTCGAATTGCCAAATAATTAGATTTTAGGGCAATGCTTATAAATTATCCGCCGATTTGTCCGGACTTGTTTGTCAGTTGCTTTGTGCTTCGGGTCATCTTTGGCATTTCACTGTTTGTGTTTTAATTGCTGATTTACACTTTGACAGATGAGAGTTGATGCCTCCAAGATCGGGGAGGGGGCGGGGGGGTGAAGAGCAGGAAGAATCAGAGCTTTTAAAGCCTTGTGATTTTCCTTTTTTTCCAAGGCAATTAAAATCGAAAAGGGACATAGTAAGGACAGCACTAGCCTAACAGATCTGCCTCCCCTCTTTCCATCCTCTGCCTTAATTATTATTTTAACTAAAGCCATTTCCAAGTGAGCAGCCTCGCACTGGCCCTCAGGGGCAGTAACCAAGATGACCTCATAGGTCTTTTCCCCACTTCTAAATTTTTATTAAACTAACCAAAACAAGTCTCATAAAGACAACACCTTTGCAGTGAGGGACAGCAGGACTTCTGCTGAATCAGGGCTACGCTGACTTTCCAGAAGATGCCTACCTGCACACATGGTGAGGAGACTCTCAGTGCTTCTGTCCCAGCTAAGTTACTCCGCGTTACTGATTAACCCTGCCAAAAGGTCTTTGGGGAAGCAGCTGATCCCAAATTTATTTTTCCATCACTACCTAGCTTCAAGTACACATTTGCACACACCCAACAATCGAATGCGTTCAAACAACCGGACATAAATCCCAGAAAAGCACGAAGGGGAGGAAATACGCATCAAAATCAAAACACAAGGGAACTGGCAGAAATATTAAAAGATCATGAAACAGTGGGATAAAATGATGTGAGGGTAAATTCTGCTGCCCAATTACTGAATATCTGAAGTTTCTTCCTCCCCCTGCTCTTACGTGAGCCTCGCTGCCTACCCCCAACACTCAAGACACTGGAGCCCCATGTCAAAGGTTGGATTTCCTCAAAGATAAATTAAGTTGGGTTTGGGGTTCCACACTGGCATAAACCCAGCTCTTATTTTCAGGTGCTTCCTTACAACTGTGAGGGACCATTTCTCTTTCTTTAATAGAAGCTGAAATTCCCATCTAATCACATGCCTCCAGGAGCTCGAGCTTTAAGAGAGACATCTAGTCCATGCACCTGCCCGAGGGCAGCATCACCTCCCCCTAAATCATTTCTGACTTTGTCTAGGCTGTTTTTACAGACTCCAATAAGAGAGACTCACGCGCTCCCCAGGCACTCTGTCCTCCCGTTTCATTAGTCTTATCGTTGGAAAGTTTTTCCTAATGTCTAATCAGAATTTCCCTTGCTGTTGTTTAAATTCACGACTGCTCTTCCTTACCCACAGCAGACACAAGCCAGAACGCTGCCTTTCTCGTTTTTGTAACAGAAGACCTCATCATCCATACCTTTCTCTTCACTGCACTAAACACAAGCCAGTGCCACCCAGCCCGCACTCACAGGCTGTGATTTGCAGACCCTCTGGTCACTTTCACTGTTTCCCTTTTGGACACTCTTGAAATAGTCTCAACTTTTATTTATTTATTTATTTATTTTTAAAGTACAAAGTGAAACACTTCCCCAGCTGAGGTCTTTTCTTAAAGGGGCAAGAAAAGGAGGATCCACATGTCTCACAAATGACATTTTCACCCTAAACTTATCACTGTGGTCTTTGGGACTTCTTTCATACCTGCCATTGGACCTGAAATCTCACGGGCTGGCTCACAACCCTTCTTCTGCCGTCCTGAAGAAAACTTAGTAGTTTATTTGCTCCCAGGCTGGCTCCTGCCTCTCCACATCAGCATCCGCTCACCTGCCAACACCCACAAAGCTATTTTGATCTTTCCAGCAGCACCCAGCCATCACGAATAAGGCAGAACCTCCCTCCTCTTCCACACCTGGGATGAGAAATACAGACCAACCGCTTCAACTTGCTTCTTCAAGCCCTACTGACAGATATTTAACCACCCAGAAAATCTCCGCCAACAACAATTCAAGCTTGATGGTTTTGGGAGAATTTTACTACTCAAACCAGGTTACAAATAGCACACACACCTTTCCAAATATGACCTTTCCATTGCAAGATGACAACTAACGCTATATCCTCTTTCGTGTCCACTCCTCTATGCTGCAGGCAACCAGCCTGTGCAGTCCTCCTTGCAGAATTGCCAAATCATTTCAAGACCCAACCTCTTCACCCAGTATCGAGCAGCACAGATGATCGATGTTCTCAGCGACACTAAAACACCTGGGATGGGTAGAAAGGCCACGCTGACGCATGGAAATGAACACCCAGGGTTTTTGCAAACATCACGACTAGCTGCTGGTGACAGCATCATTCCTGCCTGGCAGAGAGGAACTAAATACCATAACCAAGAGCTATTTTGCCAGCTAACAAGTGCACTGACCAACAAAGAGAACACGGGGGTGGCCACACAGCCACCTTGGCACAAAGGGGAAGAAAACACGAGATTTAGACGTGTCCTGCTCCCGTCTCACTAAATTTTGCTGAGCTTTCTCTTTAGTGGGAAGGATTTGTTCAATACCAGGAGAAGACCACTTTAGTGCAGCAACGACCGTTCCCCAGGAACCACAGCAGCCTGCGAGGTGGCATCCCCGTGCAGCACCCTGGAAGAACACCACCTGCTTTTAAAATATCACGCTGGGAGGGATGTAGAACACCCTCTCGTGCCTCAGAGGCTGCGAGACGGCGGCAGGCACGCACCCATCACCGGTGGCCATACAGGACCACGCACACAGAGAACGTATGAACCCGTGGCACCCGTTCCCTTCTTCAGAAGGGCAGGTTGGTGTGAAATGTTTCCAGCAGCACACGTCACCTTCATCAGGGGCTTCACAGAGAGGCAAGGAAAACTTTAAACACAATACGGCGGCCTTGCACATTCCTGAGCCCGCCTGGATCTTTTCTTTTCAGGGGTGACTGGCGCTCAACTTTCTTCCTGCTGTAACAACAAGCCTACTTAACTTTGCAACTTGTCACCTAAAGGATGTGTGATGTTTGCACAGCTAAGGATACAGTGCTCAAACAGCACAGGTGGGGGAACAGCACGCCGGGATGCAGAACTGATGGGGGGGGGTCTCCGTGCCCTGCGAGGGAAAGGGCAACGTGACTGATTGCTTTAAAGTAGTCATCTCATCAGCTTGTCAATAACCAGCCCATAGCTAAGCAGGTTGGGTCAGGTTGGGACAACAGCAATTGGCCATCCGAGCGCCTTGGTATTTTAGGCTCGTTGCTATAATAACGCTGGGTTTGTATCTTTAAATAAGAAATCGCTTTGAATGTTTTTTCATACATCAGGTGTCTTGCCCGGTGGTCTCGTGGTTGAGCTCTCCAGGAGATTCGGGTTGAGTAACTGTTCATGTCCTCGAGCTCCTCGGGTTTTAAATAAATACAGCTAATTCTGTTGCCTGAAGCCATAACCCACCCTGTCAGATTCTTCATACGGGTCACAGCAAGGCTGTGCCCGCTTACTGGGAGAACCAGGGAGGTCTGCAAGGCAAAGTGACAGCCACAGAGAATGCAGCTTTTGAGGGTTACACCACACCTGGGGTCTCAGACCCTGCAGAAGTCTCTCCAAAACGCCGGGCTTCTCACTGCATCTTTTAAAATAAAGACATTATTCTCCATATTGGTCAAAATAAGATTTCACAACAGTCCAAGAGAATTGCAATGAAGCACACAACACGCAGAAAATATGATTAAAAAAGAACAGCATCCCTTCTAATTTCAGATGCACCTTGTAGTTTGTTGAGCTATGGATATTCATGTGTTCTTCACTGAGCTTTTAACTGTTCAGGGGAACTAGCTACAATGCCTCAAAAAAGTTTTTCCAAAAGATCGTTCAAAAAATGAACGCAAACAGAAAAACCCTATCTGAAACAGCTTTTATATGAACTATTTCCACTCTAGGAACTTAAAGCACTCCAATATAAGAAGTTGTTATGCTAACAACAGCCATAACGGGCAAGGAGATGATAAATATATATACTTTTTTACTTAGTTTTAGTAAAAAGAAAAAAAAAAAAAGAGACTTTAAGTGACTGCGTTACGTGCATTTTTAATGGCATTCCTCTAGAAACAACATTCTAAAAAGCTGAATGGAGAAGTAGTTATTTAAACCTACACCCAAGCCTAAGCTGCATGAAGACCAGTAATTGCAGATTAATATTCCACCGTAATACTTATGCACAAGAGTGCAGAGTTAAAGTTGCCATGGGAAACAAGCCTGAGTTTCTTCACTTTTCAGCAATTCACGATCATCCTTAATAAAGGTTTTGGCAGGTGATTTTTAATGCACTGAGCTTAACAGCCACACAAAAACCATGCAAGAAGAAAGCTGCTACACAGGGATGTCTAGATAGAAGAGGTAGGCACGGGCACATCTCCATTATCCGCCTCTGGGCAGGATCGTGACAATCTCTGTTACTTTGTGAGACACCTCCTGCAATCCCATCCTGCCCTCAGCTAGGATTGCCTTGATACAGGCTCCGCTGAGCGCCGCTTGAAGAGCGTGCAGAAGATACCTCACAGCCTGCATCCCAGCAGATCCTCCATAACCTCCCTCCCACAGCAGGTTTTTGATTTCAGGGACACATTCCTCCTAGAAAGCCCTCTGAGCGTAGGCTACAGCTCCCAAGGCGGCTCGTCTAACCCCCATCTACTCGCCCTGCGCGGGGAGCTCGGCAAGGACCGCACATTTGTTGCTACAGCCTAAACTTGGTGGAAATCAACATCCATTCCCATTACGAGGTCGGTCTATAAATCACGACGGTTCAGAAGCAAGGAGACATCGTTCAGCCATCCCTGCCATGGGAACAAGAGCACGGGTGGCGGGGAGGCTCCAGCTGCACCCACCGGCCAGAATCACCAAGGGGATGATCAGGGAAAAAACACCTTTAATTTAAAAAAACACCTCTTTTACACCAGGACTCGAGGAAACGCCGCCTGAACCCCATTTAACCTTGTCGTGCATTTGTACTTAACAGTATCTTACAGAAGGACTGGCTCCCATTTGTTAATATGCTTTTGCCAATCAGGAAATGTGCTACGATCATCCAGATTTGTTTGTACACTTCAAAACAAATTAGTAGCTGAACATATGCTTATTCATAATCTCAGCATTTAGGGGTTTCATGTTGAAATGGTGAGTGATGTTCTGTATTTATTATTACGTGCAGTTGCGTTTGACAGCAATTATAATTAAAAATTCCCCCAAAATAACAATCAAAATGCGTGCTACGCAAACTTGAAATATGTAGGATACACTAAAGAAAAATATCAAGATATTTTTGCATTTAAAATGTGCTGTTTAAGAGAACAAGGAAAGTACTGTCCGTAAACAATTTATTCTTCTGCCTCTGGTCACAACCTCCTTCAGCAATTAGAAGATCTCAACATTTCATACCTTCCTCTTACCGAGAGTTTCCAAGTGGTGAATTTCTAATTTCCACCTGATTAACAAATTTGAGTGAATCTGAGACACTGAAGTCAAGTACCTGAAAAAACAGGCATGAAAAAAAAGCAACTTCATCATTAGCAAAAGCTCATTTAGCAACACGGGGCCTCCTAGATCCAGCTCCTTCTGCCAGGTCAGGGGTCTGATACTATTTTACACTTCCAGGCAGCAGACATACAAAGCCTGAATTTTATTTGGTTTTCATTTGAGTGGCTTTAATAAATTACAGTAGAGATTAACATCCTCTGTAGAAGCCCAATTTCAAACTCAGCTTTGAACAGATCTGATTTCTACCTTCAGACTTTTTACATTTAAAAAAAAAAATCATCGCTTTTCTTCCACTCTGCTGAAGTCGAAGGCAAGATACTTGGCTTGCTGACCGAAAGAGGCACACCCACTCACTGCATTAATAAAATAAGGTTACAGGCAGATAGAGATCCGAGCCTGGGGAGCTCCTTAACACAGTCTCTGAAAGCACTGACCACTATAAACACTGGTGCATACAAGGACAAAGGGACAAAAGACCGAGACTCTCACTTATTAATGCATCTTCTCTAGCGTAGCTAAAGCACCGTATGTACCCGGCTCTACAGGCTGACAGCATATAAAAGCTGCAGGTACTTACAAACTCTCAGCAGACAGTAAAGGGAAAAAAAAAAGTCAGAGTTAGAGCTGAAAAACGAAGCACACCACCACCACCATCGTGGTCCAAGGTCCGCCGACCTCCGCAGAACGACAGCTCCCACCTGACCCCACTGGACTTTGGATCAAATCCCAAAAGCACAAGGTAAGCTTTAAAGAGATGCGAGGGGCCAGCCATAAACATGCCTTACTGCCAACCCCTGCCGACCTCTGCCTGGCTAAAATGCTACACGACACAGACTCTGTCTCTATTCTTTCAGGTTTTCCCATCTATCCATCCGGAACAGAGCAGTTAAACCCACACCTTCTTTTCTCTTTGGGATGGTCTCACTACTCATAAATACATCCGAAAAACCCCAAAGTCAAGCTGCAATTTAGGGGCACATCTGTTGAAAGCCATCAGAAGTCAGGAGTGCAAGGATGCTACTGTTCCTCTGTGGCTGTAGGGCAAGGGACATGAAGAAGCCTCCGTGCTTGTCCCAGAGGTAGCAAAGCAAAGGGCAGGACCAACAAGGCACTCCAGCCACTGGAGCCACGATGCAAGACAGCTTCCCGGGGGAATACCACTGTCCTTGACCCTCCTTGATCCCCATTATGGAGGCCATACCACGAGACCTCGGAGGGAGATGGGGCAGCGTGAAAGGGAATGGAAATGAAGGAGTCTTCAGGGCTCCCGAATGAGCATGAAGGACTTCCCCAGGGATAAAGGCAGCGAGGCCACCGGCTGCAGAGGAGCACAAGTAAATACAGTGGGAGGGGGAGCAGATGTGGCAATCACACACCTTAGTGCAGATGAAAAGATAGCTCTTTCAGTAGTCTCTGGTAAGAAGCTGGGATATTTTGAAGAGCGGTTAGTGAGAAATTTCAAGCGTGCTGCACAGTAGCAAGTGCACTCTGTGAGACTTTTAGGCTGAGCTGGCTGAATTTACAGCTATGCCTACCCACTTAAAGTAACCTGGATCACAGCTTAGCTCTGTATGTAGCCTCCTCGCTAAATCCCAATGCATTTGAATTTCATCCTATCTAGACTTCCCATTTTGCAGGCAATAAAACAAAAGCAGGAGAAGGATCGGGATTACAGGGGAGATGAGCACCTGACCATTCCCAGCTCCCAAATCTATTGTGAGACCGTATCTCCAAAACATGTCTCTCGCTGCCTCAGTGAAAGATCCTGCCAGAAACCTTGCACAAAACATCGCTGAAATACACGGCACAGTTTGCTCACCGTGACATACAGCCCAGCAGTGAAGAGGACAAAAGCCATGCTGGTCAGCAAAAAGGTTAGATGTAGGTAGTGCCATCAACTAAAGCCTCATTCGATAAAGTTGCCCGATTCTGGCAGGTACCTTCAGCCTTTCCAGCTACGCCAATTCCCATGCAGAAAGAGTCCTTTCTTTATTTGTCAAACTAATTTGTTTGTGGGGATGTGAGGGACTGACAGCCCTCTCCACACATGATATGAAGCAGACAGGCGCTGAACACAGCAGACTGGAAAAACAACACTGAAGAACATCTCCACCTTAAAGGTGCCATCGCACCGACAAAATATATAGCAGATCTGCATTGGCCCAGACCATTACTTTCCCTGGCAAGGACTTGGGGACAAAGCTCCTTAAAACAGTAGTAATCATATTCCACTCATGCTCCTTTTTACTGCCAGCTGTAAACCAGCTCCACATGCATCATGGTTTTGCATCAAAATGTGCACAGACCAAACCCATATCCAAAGGGACAAGGTAGATCCAATTTACAGCTTTGACAGGTCTGTGCACCCGAGGCGGAGCGTGGAGGAAATAGCCTGACATCTCACTCGGAGAGCGGTTAAGACCCTGCTGGTGGAACTGGATGCACAACAGCCTCCCACAAAGACCCAGCAAAAGAGCAAGGAATTTGCTGGCCATTTTTGAGGAAACACCAGGGGCGAGTGGACGAGAAGCTGGACATGAGCAGGCAGTGTGCACTTGCAGCCCAGAAGGCCAATGGCATCCTGGGCTGCATCAAAAGATGCGTTGCCAGCAGGTCCAGAGAGGTAATTCTTCCACTTTGCTCTGCTCTGGTGAGACCTCACCTGGAGCATTGTGTGCAGGTGTGGAGCCCTCAATATAAGAAGGACATGGACCTGATGGAGAGGGTCCAGAGGAGGGCCACGAGGATGATCAGGGGGATGGAGCACCTCTGCTACGAGGACAGGCTGAGGGAGCTGGGGTTGTTCAGCCTGGAGAAGAGGAGGCTTCGGGGAGACCTAAGAGCAGCCTTCCAGCACCTGAAGGGAGCCTACAGGAAGGCTGGGGAGAACCTGTTTACAAAGGCCTGCAATGACAGGACGAGGGGCAATGGCTTTAAGCTGAAGGGGAACAGATTTAGACTGGAGATTAGGAGAGGGTTCTTCACCGTGAGGGTGGTGGAGCACTGCAACAGGTTGCCCAGGGAGGTGGTTGAGGCCCCTTCCCTGGAGATATACAAGGCGAGGCTCAACGAGGCCCTGGGCAACCTGGTCTAGTTGGGGGTGTCCCTGCTGACTGCGGGGAGGTCGGACTAGATGACCTTTGGAGGTCCCTTCCAGCCTGGACAACACTATGACACTATGACTATGGCACTCAACAAGGGGCTACTGAGGAAGAGAGGAGTCGAGTTTGATCCCAACTTGCAGCATCCCTCTGACAGGACAAGCCCAAGCTACGCTGGGAAACGACCATGCTGTATCGCGTCGCTTCAGTAACGAAACGGCACGGTGAAAACCGCTCAGCCTTCAGCATATTCCAAACAAAGCAAATGGAAGTTATTCTGATCCAATGCCTATATTACCCACAACACCCGTAAGAGGCCAATTGCTTGGTAGATGGGGGTGAGAAGCCCGAGTTCAATTTAAAAAACTCGGAAATTGGGTCTGTTCATTACCAACCGTGCTGGTTTTGGCTGGGGTAGAGTGAATTTTCTTCACAGTAGCTAGTATGGGGCTACGTTTTGGATCTGTGCTGGAAACAGTGTTGGTAATACAGGGATGCTCTAGTTACTGCTGAGCAGTGCTTGTCAAGAGTCAAAGCATTTTCTGCTCCTCACACCGCCCCGCCAGTGAGCAGGCCGGGGGGGCACAGCCAGGACAGCTGACCCCAACTGGCCAAAGGGACATTCCATACCATATGACATCATGCTCAGTATATAAAGCTGCAGAAAGAAGGAAGTAGGGATGTGATGTTCAGAGCGATGGCATTTGTCTTCCCAAGTAACCGTTACGCGTGATGGAGCCCTGCTCTCTTGGAGATGGCTGAACACTTGCCTGCCGATGGCAACCGATGAATGAATTCCTTGGTGTCCTTTGCTCGCACGCACAGCTTTTGCTTTACCTATTAAACTGTCTTTATCCCAACCCATGAGTTTTCTCACTTTTACTCTCCCAATTCTCTTCCCCATCCCGCTCCTGGTGAGTGAGCAAGTGGCTGGATGGAGCTTAGGTACCAGCTGGGGTTAAAGCATGACACCAACCCAGTATTAGTCTCTTTCTTTTTAGCGTGTTTTTCTAATTTTAACAGCAACCCTAGGTCCATCCTGCTGACAACGGAAAATATATTTGCCAACATGCTCTACACTACTATGGAAGAACCGTCTGCAGAAAAACCTCTGTACTTCATCTGGATTTCAAGTGGTAGGCCACCAGAAAATCCTCTGAAACTGAACTCTTCCTGTCTCATTACACTCCAGAGTTAACAGCCAGGCAAGGTAACCTCTGCAAGATTGAGTAGCTCCAAACTAGTGTTCTTCTCCACTTGGAGAAGAACACTAGTTGCACGTATTCATATCATTCAACCTCTTCTTTTTCTAGCTGTTGGCTACCAACAGTCTTTTTCCTTGCAGAATCAAACAAGACTGCCACAAGTGCTCTATTAACGCAGGTTCCCAGCCAAAAAATTTTAGACCCTCCCCAGTTCAGGCAGATGACAAGCATTCATGACTTAAAGATGTTTTTGATAACGCATGCACTGTCACTTCCTTGATGGAAATCAGGCTCCTTCATTTCATTCCCACCGAACACTCCTGGCATTGCTCCTGAGAGAGCAGGTGACTGGCAAGAGCCCTGGAGGACCAGCAACAGAAAGGAGGTGGGACAACCCAGAGAAAACAAGTGAGCTAGGACTGTGCTTTTTCCTTCCACCTCTCAGAACAGCAGCAGCAACTTGCAAGGGGATAATTAACAGGATTGACTGTTTACCTGAGGATGAATCTGTGGTTTATCACACGTAGCCTCAAAATCCAGCACTAAGAAGTAGTGATATCTCTGTGGAGGGAAGGATGACATTGCTGCCATGGAAGCTCCAAAGCTGTGGGACGCCAGTTTCCTGCTTACGATGGAGCCGTACCCTTTGAGAACACCAGCCGGGAGGAGGGAGCACACAGCTTGTCTTGCCCTTGGAAGTAAGTTTTGGGGAAACTTTGCTGCTCCAGTATGGAGAAGTGCTATCATTGAACATCCAGAGGCATCTGAAACTGAAGACAGACTCACGTTACTCATGCACAAATACATCTCATCTCTGTTAGTATCTCTCCACTGGCCTCCTCTGTCAGGGATTTTCTCTGTGCTTCCCAGCGGAGGTTCCAGCAGCGCAAACCTGAAATAACACAGTAACCTGCTCTAAGCACGACAGATGACATTTGGACTAAGCTCAAGGTGCCCAGAATCACAGGCGACTGGAAATTAACCTCTGCAAACAGCTCTAAATTAAGAACTATGAGACACACAACAGTCATGGCTCCAGGCACCAGATCACACCCGCCTGCTGAACCTTATCATAGCGGAACACAGCACAAACCACTTAAACACAGAAAATCTGATCTAAACCCCATTGAAATTTCTGAGGAGGCCTTTCATCTACTCATATACAATGCGACTTCTGATACACGTCAGGAATTAAATACAGCAATACACACATCAACACTACAACCCATCCAAACAGCTTGGCCCTGAAACGCCTGTTAGCTGCGCCGAAATCTCCCACTTCCATAACAAATCCAGGCGGCTGGTGGATGGAAGGCTCCTCCCCAGGGAAGCTGTCATTTGCTCTGTGTACGAGGCTTCTCAGAAATGTGATTCTAGTGCTACACTTGATTTCTTACTTCAGGTATTTCTCAGAGGAGGATATTGATTCGACAAACCCACACATGAACTGCAGGAACTGTAAAACACAAGCAGCACTCTATAGGTTACTGCCTCCCTCCCCAAAAAAATACCTGACCTAGCCATCAACTCCTGATCCTTCTATTTAACAAATGCTATTTAATAAATTACATTATCTATGTGAGATTGCCCAGATTTCCCTCCCTAGCCTTTTTCTTTCAAAATGCTGCAGGAAAAGCTTGACAGGACTGTCACTGCCCAAGGTGTGCCAGCCCCCGGGGGCTGTTCAGGTATACGTTCATTGGTGTGAGAGTTCAAGCTGAACTCGTGGAGGTGTTACACAGCTGGGTAGAGTGGCAAAAAACAGGCAAATCACAACCAGCCAGTCCTCTTAAACAAGGATCCCCTCTAACTGTATGTGTGTATATATACATACACAGATAGATATACACACACCCCTCGCTAAACAGACGCGGAGATTTAAATCCGACCCCGAGGTTGGTCCCACTGCTCGTGGCTCTGGGCAAGAGCTCCATCTCCCCACGTGCCACCCACCCACCTGGTTTCCAAGCCTGGTCTCCCTGAGCCTGCGCTCCCTTTTGGCTCCACCAGGAAGGGACACGGAGCCGAAAAGGGGCAAGGCGAAGCGGAGGACTCGCCGCCTGCGAACGAGAAGTCGCTGTTTGCACAAAAGACAGAGTTTGCTCTCTCCCATCCGTTAGTCCGTCAGGTAAATAATGCACGTGCCAAAACACACACTTAATGAGGTAAATAATATGCCTTGAATAACGGCTAAATCTGTATTTACCTGCGAGACCAGAGAAACTCGGAAGGACCAGATTAGGAGATAATTGCGGCTGAGCAGGTTGTGTGCTTCGAGTAAACACGCATTTGGTAACCTTCCCTGTCCAAGGTTTTGAGTGAAAGGCAAAAATCAAAGGAGCTGAGATGTTTAAGATGGAGCCAGTGCCCAGACTGCCAATTCCGTGACTTTCACATTTTGGGGGGCTGCTTGCTTTATTAAAACAGTGTGCCAGGCAGCAGGTACCCAGCAAACTGAAAACTCAAGTCACAAAACCGTACCGAAGAATCCAACATTGCATTTATCCTAAAGGAGCTCAGTTCTACCTATTGCTTTTCCACCTACAGCTTTTACTGTCGTTAATAAATGCATTACAGCCAAATAGAAGTTAGTTATATTCACTTCTAACCTGTCCCAGATAAGATATATTTAAGGTATATGTGCTTTAAATCTTCAAGCTACCCACTATGAATCTAAAGGCCCACGACAACAAATACAATATCTCAGAATAAAGCAGCTTGTAAGTTAGTTGTGGTAAAACCTGGTCTTTAGCCTACTGCATAAAGTAAAATACACAGCTGGAGTGGGGGAGGCACGCAGGCTCCAACCCCTATATCAAACACAGGCAATAAAACATACATTATCCACCCACACGCGGCAAGCTCAGTACTTCTCTAAGGTATCTTAACAGGCAAGACTAGGGCATCAACCATGATCCTCATGAATTTTCAGGTCCCCGAGCCACTCAGTCCACATGGCAAAGATAAACTGGCCATCTCGGCAGGAGTCAGGCCCATCACCACACGGACACAGCAGCACCACTCCATACCCTGGCAGGTCCGTGTCACACAGGAACCACGGGACATCAGCAGAAGGAAGGAACAGCCAACACCTAGTGCCTCTTTACGATAATGATTTCTGCGGGTGCTCCGTGTCTAACGACAGGATCAGGCCCCCCCATCCTAAAAACAGCCAGCCTCCCTCCCCACTCCCCCACGTAGCAGAGATGCTCCCAACAAAGGTGTGCGAGGGGGGTACTGCAGCCCGATTCCCCCACGCAGAAGGCATATGAATAAGAGCAACCCCACCACAAACTCTGTGCCTTCAGCCAAATGAAGTTTTAACTGCGTGTTTACCCAGCCCCTGCCCTAGCTGCCCTGGGAAGACCTCACATCATCTTCTTTGGCAAGGTCAGAATGCCTCAGAGCACGAGATAGCTGGTGAGCAAACACACTTTATTAGAAGTCATGTAAAGCATTTATAATGGCTATGACAATGCAAAGCACTAGTAATTATCCCTTTTTTTTTTTTTCCAACAGACAACAGTGCAAGCAATGCAGCTTCAAAAATTAGAAACCCAGCTCTACCCATATAAATCCACATGTTCAGTGATTCCATTTCCAAACCTACGTAAAACACCACATATATACTTCTTATGCACACAGGGTCAGATTATAATCTCAGACAGTGCAAGCTGTCACATCTGCCATTCAACCCTACTAGGTTAATATTTCATATCACACAGCTACAATTCCTTACACAGATAAATATGAAACGTAATGGGACCACGAACTGAGGCTGGACTTGAGGAATTATTTTGACAGATTGTACACAGACCTAGGAAAACGTGACAGCACTTTACATTTGCAACACCCAATAACACGGGAAGCGGCTACGTGTGGTAGGTTTTGGCTGGAAGGTAAAGTTTGCGTTACGCGCTGCGTAACGGCACGTGCCACACGTGATACCACCGCCTATAAACAGCAACTGCCTTTTAAAAATAAATTAAAAAAAAATTAAAAAAAATCTCTGGCTATCAGCTGCAAGTAACAGGACAAGCTCAGGCTGACCGCTGCTCTTCCTCGTTAGTGGTCCAAGCACAGGATAGTAAAGCCCGACAGCTTGATCACCAGCAAGCAAGGAAAGCCAAGAGAAAGGCGAGTGCCAGCTGTAGCCATCAGCTTGCCAGGAGCCCCGCCGAGTGCAAAGTGGAGAATCTGCACCGGCAGCCGCTGGGCTCCAGGCTTCCCACCGGGGAAGCCGCTTAAGGGCAACCACAAGCGGCAAGGAGCGAGATGGGGAACTCCCGCCACGTGAAGAACGCTGGTGACAAAAGCCAGCAGGGCGTTGCAAGAGCTCTCCCCCACCTGCGGGGCAGCCCCAAAGCCACATGCAGAGATGAGCACCACGCGAGTTGCAGAGGATTCAAATTCATCAATGGCGAGACAAATCAGCCTCCCAACTTGAGCTGAATGGGCACATAACATTAATATTTACTTTTTACAACCCCATCTAATTAAAATCACCAGGCAGCAAGAGAAGGCATAACTTTTAAGTGCTTGCCTTTAATCCAAAAATATTCCCCTTCAACGTCCAGTTTGATAAACTGATGTAGGGAGGGGGCAAGAAGACAAACACCTAAGTTCAGGTTGGAGGGGTGACCCAAGAAATCATGTTTTACAAGAGCCTCCACTTATAAGTTCAATTACGTTGTTGTGGCAATATGACCCTCCACCATAGTAAAAAAAACAAACAAACTAAAAAAACACCCAAACTAAAGGACAAGATAAACTAAAGTTAAAAAATAAAAGCAAGCAAACAAGCTTTGGGAGTCATACGCTCCAGTTCATTCCCCATGCAAAGCCTAGGCAGGGGCAGCTGTGACTCCTGGCCTCCGACAGACAACGGAACTCATGGCCAGAGCAACCAAAACCCATCCAAAATGTAAGGCAGGTTTGTCTTACTTTATTAAATTACAGTGTCTTACTTTATTAGTCTATCTTTTTCCTTTTTATAATTTAATAAAGATGCTTTTTGTAGAACAAACGTGCATACACTTAGCAACACCTGGAACAGAGTGTAACAAAAAAAATGCAGGACTTCCATTTTGGTAGCTGTTCAAATACATACTCAGAGGTCAAATGTGAGCCCATATTTCAGTTGCGTGAAGATATAACTGAAGAACAATAGAGATAGCTCTATATTTTTTTTTTTAAAATCAGCCTTAACCTAAACCCAAATATTTCATGAGATGAACTACAGTACAAAAATGACAGCACCTGGCTAGTCTGCAAGGCAGGAAACAAAAGACTATGAACAAAACCAGCTTATCCACTTGTCACTGTCCAAACTTGCAAAAAAAAATAATTAAATAAAATACATAAAGTAAAACAAACAACAAAACACAAAGCTTTTAGAACCATTTTAATAATGTAACACGGTTTTAGACAGGCAAATTGGCTTTTTTAATTTGTTAACCTCACAGTAGCATCCCTTGAACATGAATCCGGTACGCTTCCATGGTTGCACTCCCTTCCCTCCAGCTTTTGGCTGGGTACGTCCCCAGCGCTGCTAGACAACCTAGCCCATGTTTTGGAAAATTCATAACATAATTGGATGCCTATATGCTGTCCCATCATTGCTCAGCCCAGATACAACTCGGTGTTCATCATTTTGGTTTTTACAGCACTCCGCAATCACACCCAGCCTCTTCCAACTCCAGAAGGAAGAGGTCCCTGTTCTCAAGAACTTACAGTCTAGAATTGGATGCAATACAACAAGTGAGGGTTAACTGCAAAGAAGGAGGGTTACAGGAGCAAAGTCAGGCAACTGCTCATCAGGGAGCTACGTGCTATAGAGTGAATAAAAAATTCACTCTATATATGCACCAGCTTCCCTCTCTCTGGGCATTATGGAGGAGGTAAGTGAACATGGAAAGGGTTGGCTAAAGGATGGAGGGCACTCTTGGGTTAAGGAAGGTCTCTCCCGTTTCTTGAGCTCATTCTTTCCGCTGCGTTCCTTGGCTGATATGTCAAAGGCACCACCAGATATGTCAGCTATTTCAGAGCACCAGAATCTCTTCCATTGTGACATCACAGACGCGATGGGCTTGTGAGATCACAATGAGCGAGGCCGAAGGCGCTGATTACTTAGGGAAGGACTTGCCGGGGCTATCGCACCCTACGAGGCTGGGAAACAAACACATCTCAGTTCACTTGACAACACAGTGAAACCCGCACGAGACTCCACAACATCAGGACATGAACTCATCCAAAAGGACCACCCAGAAGCCGTCCCAAAGATGCACAGTACAATTCCACTCCAATTTTATTAGGCCACCTCCACTAGGCAACCCACTTTCGTCAGCTCCTGGACTGGTCTCCTAAGACAGGATTTGCTGGGTATTTTTAAACCTTCTCCAAGAGTAACTGTGGACAGGCAAACGGGTTTAAGCTGAAGTCTGAAGAAGTTCCACACAGTAAAGGACTGGTCACTTAGAGGAAATGCAGAGGAAGGAAACAACAAAAATTAAAACAAAGAAGCAACAACAGAGATGAGTACAGCAAAAGACTGGAAAGCCGCAGTGGAAGAGTGGATTTGGTATGAAGGAAGAGAACAGTTGCAGAGGAATGGACCAAGAACCACTAGTCCAGTCTCCTTCTTCTGTGTGGGAGCCATAAGAAAACGCACCAGGGTGAAGCTACACAAAATGGGGTAAAGCATGCCAATAGTTCCAGGGGGACAAAAGGAGACAAGCCTGTCCTTCCCTCTTGGTCTTACTCTCCTGGCTGATTACCTTCCCGAGCCTCTCCGGCCCCTCTGTGAGCTGACTCCAACCACAGGAACCTATAAACGGGCTAATGCAGCCGGAATAAAACACAATTAAAACAAGATAGTTTCCTGCTGGTTTCGTGAGACAAATGAGCTCGGGGCCAGGCTGGACGAGTGCCAAAGCTCAAAGGAGGGGATGGCCAGAAGCGGGAAGGAGAGGAGCCACTGGGAGCCACTGGTTGGCTCAGCCACTTACCAAAGCCCGTACTCAGACCAGGGTACGTACACCTGGGATGGAGCGTGGCAGTTTGCAGGAAACTGACAAGGTATCTTGGCTCTAGCAGCATAAACACAGTTGGAAAGCCCATGGGGCCACCCTGTCTGAACCTCACGTAACACTGGCCATAAAGTTTCCACTTCATTACTCCCCGATTTGAGCCCAAGGACTCCAAGATCTTTCAGAAAAGTTTCTGGCCTTGGATTGCAGCATCAAGTATGGAGGCTCCCCCACTACCTTCAGACAGCTCCTTCCACTGGTCAAATCCAGTCGCTGTCAAAAAATAACACATCTTAGTTTTCATTCCAACTTTCCCAGCCCTGGTCTTTGGAGGGAGTCAGGAAACGTCTGGCTTTTCAGTGCTCTCAACCCACAGCAGAGCTCCCAGAGCCAGAAGTAAGAGGCTTGTAGCTACCACGCTTCTAGTCAGTAAGAGCTACTGCATATTGGCCTAATTTAGTGGAAAGGAGACGTAGCAGACCGCCCTTTGTTTAATGGAATCTAGCACGCATAATTACTTGATTTTCATACACATGAATGCCACAGTTGTTCAAACCACTTGTACAGCTGCACACCTTCTGAAAAAATGAACCCAAAGGTTAACACCTGAGAGTGCCAGATGAATCTCAGACTGGATTCGGGGAGACAACACTTGCATCACCCAATACACCGGTCACTTTTGATCTTCACTAACAAACTCCAGAAGTGTTAAAAGAAAAGTCTGTACTCTGCCAAAGCTCTGTCCTGGTAGACAGGCAAATACTCCAAACAGAGTAGCAGCTACAATGGGGCACGGTTTCCACATAAACCAGTCTCAGTGAGCCCAGAAAACCAGCCAGAGAAGATGCTGAGCTTAATATTCAACCATAGAAAAAGTAACGACTGTAACAAATACAGCTGAAATAAAAAAAAAATTCCTTTTTTTTTCTGGGAGCGAAGTATTTTTACCTGTACAACATATCTGGAGAGAATACAACGTCTCAGCTGGCATTTTGGTCAGCACAGGTAAGTTTTCTTAGCTAGGGAGAGAAAAGTTGCCAAGTGGTATCTAGAAGCAACAGCCAGCACCTCACGCTTCAAGAGCTTCTATTTCTCTTTTCCCCTCATTCCCCTGCCTGCCTTTGCACCATGCTTTAGCAGGGGAGTTAGACTAGATGATCTCTATGGTCCCTTCCAACTCTAAAAAATTCAGTGAAATTCAGTGAAATGCTGGTGTATTAACTCAGCACTACTGGAGTAAAACACAAGGAGTCCGCACGATGACCACTGCAAGCAACAACACATGCTTCAGAGCAAAGGACAGACTTGTGACAAATGAATAATTGCTTTATAGCCTTCAGCATTCCATATTTACAGCCCATAAGGCCAGTCCTACACCATTTACCTGAACCTCACCAGACCTGTGTTTTGTGGCCTTTTACGGGAGGTGGCTATTAGATGGATACAGGGGCAGAATCAAATGCAAAAACTTCTCACATTTAGGTGTCTTCCAGAACTCCATTCCAAAATTCAAAGGGGGGGGGGAAATATTTTAAAAAAATTTAAAAAAAATCAAGGCCTACCAAAGTTAACAGAGTCAAAAGACGATGAGCACTGAAAGAGCTGTAATTGGGCCTCCTAAAGGAATCACATTGAGTGAAGCATTTCTCAACTGCAGAGCGGAAACTGTACGTTGTACCAGTGTATATTCAATCCAAGGACTTCTTTATTTAGCATCAAGCACACCAGCACTTTATTTTTAATGCTTTAATGGGTTTCTTCTTTTGGGTTTTGGTAACATTTAAACCTGTCTGGCTATACACACTAACTTTAAAAAGAAACAAACAAAACAACAACAACAAAAAAAACCCAACAAGCCATTCATGTAGAGCAACCCAAAGTTTGAAAGGAACGAGAACCATAAAAGGGCCACTCTTTGAAACAAGACAAGCCTTTAGTCCACACTAAAAATTAACATGAAAATTCAGTTGCAAAGGCCAGAATTCAGTACTTGAAAAGGGAGACAAAAATATATGAAATCAACTTTTCCAAGTCCACACACTGAAGAGTAACCAACTGGACTTCTAACACATTCCCTATTTTAACAATAACCCATTCTTGGAAATAAAAGTTCAAATGTCAACTTTAACATCAAGTGATGTTACACTGTTGCAAAGAACAACTAAAGGATTAAAAAAAAAAATCAAGTTACCATTAAAAAAAAATAATAAATCCTTAAACAACTGTAAAACAGCATCTGATGGGACAAGCACTTTCAAGATGTACCTGTCCAGAGCCCTGTACCTCATCCTTCTTATGGCACAGTGCAAGCATAACCTATTAGAAAACTTGCTGGTCCCTTGCATCGCAGCTGAAATAATATTAAGAGTTCAGACTAAGCAGCAGCTGTCAGCCCACCCATTTCTGAAACCAAAAGCTCAGTAAGGAAACAGGATAAGTAAAAATGTAGTAAAACAAATGGCAAACGGGCCAGCAATGACCACAAAAAATCCACCAGACACAGGACTTGCAAAAGACAAAACACGAGGAGTAAACGACAACACCTTTTCACACATCTCAGTTTAGAAGAAACACCTGTAACAGTACAGCAGCAAGAAAAGAACAGGAGAAGAAAATCCTACTGCCAGTCAGGAAACAAGTAAACAGATCCTGCACTTCTAAGCCTTCTCAAGTTTACTTCAGTCTCAAGATCTCAGACAGGTGACCAGTTCAATCTCAAAAGATTAAAAAAAAGAAAAAAAAATAGAAATAAAATCAAGCCTCCTACGCCCCCATCACCTCCGTCCCTGAGCCTCCACATCCCAAAAGGAACATGAAAATCCCCCGCTGCTGCTGCCCCCCGCTCCCCGGGCAGACGGGGCTGCTCCCTTCCTCCA